>JABAYD010021977.1:0-11417 GCA_014822095.1 Diplotaxis tenuifolia
GAATGAATGATTACAAATGGAGAAACGAACAGCCCCATAGACTCTGCGAACCAACTCGGTAGCTCTGTATCCATGTGAACAACGAAAGACGGTTGTGTTCTGACACTTCGTGCTAGACTATCCGCCCGTGAGTTCAGTGTTCTTGGTACATGGATGATAATTGAGTTTGTGAAACTCCCTTGAAGTGTCTTGATATCTTGGAGATAACTTGCAAATGCTGGCCATTCTTCTGGTTCTGAAACCATCTTCACCAATTGAGAACAATTCATTGCAAAAGTCACTTGATATTGCCTTAGATCCATCATGCTCTCCATAGCCCAAATAAGTGCCTCTACTTCCGAGTGTAACGGGGATAAACTGGCTCTGACATTCCTGGCATCCATTAAACCAATAAAACCCTCTAACGTGTTTTACCATCCTTGTCCATCAAAGACATCATTTGCTTTCCATGATCCGTCCACAAAACACCAGCGTCCTTGAATTACTGGTAAAGTTGTAGCTCCCGGTTGGTGAATTACATTCGGGACACTCTTCTCCTGTGCCTTTTTCCATAGGGTAGCTTCTGTTTCTGCCAATGTAAGAGTGTCTCTTGGATCAATATCCATATTGCTAAATATTTTGCTATTTCGCGCCTTCCAAATATACCATAAAATCCATGCAAAATGATGATCCTCCATTTTTGGTATAACCCGCCAAAATAGGTGATCCATATTCGTAAAAAGGGAGGCCGTTGGAAAAATTAAAGGATTGGAAGGGATTTTCGACAGTGCCCAAATTTGGCGCGCTGGAGGACATTCAAAAAATACATGATTTATTGTTTCCTCAGCGGCCCCACATCTGTCACATCCCAGATCCCCGCTTATCCCTCTAGCTCGCAAATTCATCCGAACTGCAATACAACCTGATAATAATTGCCACATAAAATGCTTTATCTTAGGGGGACACTGGATTTTCCAGCAATGCGCCTTCAAAGCATCCACTGTGGGACCTTGAGCGTCAGTTTGTCTTACCCTGTCCGGATAAACCCGTTCTACCTGATAACATGTCTTAACCGTATATTTTTTATTCTTGGTAAAGTGTCATCCATCCCTATCCTCTAGTTGCATCCTACTAAGAGGAATGCTTTCTATTAATTTCGCATCCTCTTTGTCCACTAAAGCACGAATAACCGGCATATTCCAACTTCGTGTATCTGCATTTATGAGAGAATCCACTGTCAAATCCAGGAGAAAATTTTGTTGTTTTTTATTTGCTGGTCTCGGGCGAGTGGTTGGGAGCCATGAATCATTCCATACAGAGATAGATGAATCCGTTCCCACCCTTTTGATAAGTCCTTTGCTAACCATAGATCTAGCTGAGATCATGCTTCTCCATCGATAATAAGGAGAATATGATCGGATCGGTTCAAGAGGTGAACCATTCCTATAGTACCGCCCTTTAAAAACTCGAGAAAACAATGTGTTTGGTTTCTCGATAAGACGCCAAAGTTGTTTACCCAACATTGCCGTATTAAAATCCTCAAGATCCTTAAATCCCAGACATCCCTCCTCCTTATCAAGACACATTTTATCCCATGATTTCCAATGGATTTCTTAGTTATTTAATTATATTATTAGATTTTTTAGTTATTTTATTATTTCATAATATGCATAAAAACATAAAATAAATAATAAATATAAAATCTTCATTCTGCTGACGTGGATCCTAATATAAGTATATATCTCTTTAATAATTTTAAGTCTTAAATATTTTCTAAATCACAGGTCAAAAACAAAGAACGAAATGAGAATAAACTAAAAAAATAATATTTATATCGAGTAATAACCAAAATAAAAAAAACAACACCAAAAAGAGAAACATATTAAAGATAAATATGATTGGCCCGTGAATGTAAACGTCTCATAACCTTAATTAACTTTTAATTTGCTTGAGATTCTTCGGCCTGGACGTTAAGTTCTTATGCGATAAATGATTTTTTAGCTTAAATTATTTAAAAAATAATATCAGCTCATGAGTCAAAATTTATGTAATTGACAAAAAAATTGTTTAAGGGACAAAAATATGAATACAATCAAGAATATAAATCTTATTGTTTTCATATGATATTTCTTAAATAGTTTTTCATATAATTTTATCATGCGCAAGACGCAGTTATTATCCTATTTTATGGTTGATATCTCAAAACCTAGACTCTCTATTATTATATAATAAGATTTGATTAATTAAATTTAAAATGTAAAATAAAGTTAAAGAAAATAAAAGAGGGCATCTCAGAACTATCTATATTATTAAAACTGAATACATTTTAGTTTTGTTTGAAAACAAGAATAAGATAACAAGGATAGCTTTAACCAAATTCGAGTTTAGTGATTAATTAAGCAAACATAAACAACAGAATAAAAATAAGAAGCATAGGATATCTGTTTTACTTCACTAAGGTACAAATCTTTAGTTTCTTTAAAACATGTCCGCCCTCTTCCGAATTAGTTACCATAATCAGCGCCAACAGATATAACAATATTAATATGGTCTAGATTTTATGTAAATCTAGGTAAATAATTTATAATACGTTATATAACAAAAAACTAGATTTGGACCCGCGCTAAAACGCGAAATTTTTTTATGATTAAGAATTTATATAATTGATTTGATCTTTATATAAAGTATGTTTTGATATAAAATTAGTAATCCGAAATTTGTGGACATGATTGTTTTGTATTAATTTTTAGTTTCTGTTTTTTTTAGATACGGTTTTAGATTTTGGTTTTTAGTTTTTAGGTTTCTGTTTTTTATTTTCAGCTTTTGGTTATGGTTTTAAGTTTTTATATCTGCTGAGTTAGTTTGAACTGATATTACCAAAAAAAAATATCAAATAATCGAACATCTAATTTAAAATTGAAAAGATGACAATTTTTTTAAAAAAAATTGCAATAGCTTATTTTGTAAATAAACAAAAACAAAGATATAACCCGTGTTTTTAGCTATTGGTTTTGATTTTTAGTTTTTAGATTTGTTTTTTTTTGTTTTCTGCTTTACATTTAATTTAAAAAACAATAATCAATAATTTTTTTAAGAAAAATAAAACAAACGGTATATTACGATTTCCAAAATCTATTGGTTTCATATAATTTATAGATTTCCATATTTGTTAAGGAATTTTTAAAATATGAAATCTATTGGTTTCATATAATTTGTAAATTTGAATAGTTCATATTTTGGTGATATCTAAATATGCATATTAATTATGTTGCTTTAATTTAATTAATACGGTTCAATCAAGCTATATGTCATATATTATTTGTAACATTATACAAAGAGTCCAAATTTAAATGACAACTTGTATCAGTATATAAAATAAGGACTCTGTTTTAAAAAAATTACAATAATTTATTATGTAAATAAACAAAAACAAAGATATAACCCGTGTTTTTAGCTATTGGTTTTGATTTTTAGTTTTTAGATTTATTTTTTGTTTTTTGCTTTACGTTTAATTTTAAAAACAATAATCAATAAAAAATTAATTAAAATAAAACAAACGATATATTACGATTTCCAAAAACTATTGGTTTCATATAATTAGTATATTTCCATATTTGTTAAGGAATTGTTAAGATATGAAATCTATTGGTTTCATATAATTTGTAAATTTTCATAGTTCATATTTTGTGATATCTAAATATGCATATTAATTATGTTGGTTTAATTTAATTAATAAGGTTCAATCAGCTATATGTCATATATTATATGTAACATTCTACAAAGAGTCCAAATTTAAATGACAACTTGTATCAGTAGATAAAATAAGGATTATGTTTTTAAAAAATTGCAATAATTTATTTTGTAAATAAACAAAAACAAAAATATAACTCGTGTTTTTAGCTATTGGTTTTGATTTTTAGTTTTTAGATTTGTTTTTTGTTTTTTTGCTTTACATTTAATTTAAAAAACAATAATCAATAAAAAATTTAATAAAAATAAAACAAACGGTATATTACGATTTCCAAAATCTATTGGTTTCATATAATTAGTAGATTTTCATATTTGTTAAGGAACTGTTAAGATATGAAATCTATTGGTTTCATATCATTTGTAAATTTTCATAGTTCATATTTTGATGATATCTAAATATGCATATTAATTATGTTGGTTTAATTTAATTAATACGGTTCAATCAAACTATATGTCATATATTATTTGTAACATTCTACAAATAGTCCAAATTTAAATGACAATTTGTATCAGTAGATTAAATAAGGACTCTGTTTTAATAGAGTAGATTCCCAAAGTAATTAGTGGGTCTAATGGACACTGAAGACAATATTAATGTGGGCCAGATTTTATGCAAAATTTTGGTAAGTAATTTAGGAATTATATTTTATAGCCCATTTTTAAATAATAGACATTTAATTTTTTTTAAATAAAAAATGTATAAATAATGTATTTTGTTCACCATTTTATTTATAATCTATGCATTTTTTGTTTTTACAAATTGTACTAATTATATATTAACCACTTGCTTTTTTAATTTAAAAATGTAACAGAATATTGAAATTTTTAATTTCAAAAATAATTTTATATGAATTATTATTAGTTATATTATTTTTAAAATGTTTTAACCTATAAATATTTATATGTGACTAAATTAAATAAAATAATACTATATTTTGTAAATATAGATTTATTTAATCTATAAATGTTTTTGTTCGGAGTTTTTATTTTTACTACAGAAAACAACAAGTTAGAAAATTTTCGAAATAATATTATGTACAATAAAATTAAATAATTTTCTAAATAATCTAATAATATAGTTTCATTTGTGAAAAAATCAAAAAAAAATAATTGTCTATGGAGTTCGTTAGAAATGGACACACAAGAACCCATTCGATTACGAACAGTTTATTATTATTTTTTTGACATCACGAACAGTTTATGGATATCATGTTTTTAGGGTTTTATGAATAGATAAATACTATTCGGATATTATAAATTCAGAGGAGGTTTGAGTCGAATCATTCTCCGTTTGGGTTGGTTTGTATGAGCCTGAAAAATACATAAATAAACTATTCATTTAAATATGTCATTAAAAAATTTAAACAAATAAAAATTTAAACCTGCGCGGATGCGCGGATCAATTTCTAGTAGTGTCTTAAGAATGGTGTATAATTTCTTCATCCGGATGGTGAAAGATCCACTAAACTTCTCAAAAAAAATATTTTAATTATAAAATAATATATGTCAATCATTTATTGATACTTAACAAAGTTTCTTTCCGTGAAAGATAATTTATTCAATTTCTTTTAAATTTTTTAAAATTTGTTTATTTCTTGGCGAGAAATTCATTGAAACTTCCACTAAAAATGTTCTAAGGTTCTTCTAAGTTCTAAAATGAAATGTGTTTTCTTAAGAGAGTCTCTTCTAAGTTTTAAAATGAAAACCGGCTTTATTTCTTTTAAACTAAAATAAGTTAAAGCAATGGAATTGCTCTAACATTTGAGCAATTTTGTTGATAAATTCTTACAGAATATATCATTTGATATACCAATTCATGAGAACCTTTGTTGTCATTAATATATTTATTGGTTCAAGCATTAAAAAGAGTAAAAGTTGAATAAAATAAGTTATACTAAAATATCAACATTAAAACATTTGAGATATTTGAGTAATTTATAGAATAATGATAATCTATTTATATAAAATCATGTTTTTTTCATATGAGAGAACCACATAGGCGGACAAGTCATTAAATCCACGTGATCAATTCAGTGGAGCTGAACATAACACGTGTCATATTTCTAAACATTGCGTTTCATTAAAGTTGTGTCGATCGAAATCAGTTTTGTCTTTATATGGGCTTTTGGTGAATTCACCGCGGCCAGATATCCAGCAGCCCTGACACTTTCTGAACACTTTTATTATTTCCATTCTTCAATCTCCTCCACTTGAGAGACTGATGCTTAAGTTGGTTTTACGATTCGATTTGTAGGGGTTTTGATTGCGTCTTTTCACCTTTTTTCCATCCATCAAACAAAACTACTTCCAGATACATCGCATTAAACATGTTCTTAACTCCTTTAACCATGATCTATATTTCAATAAGCTTGAAATCATGTTTTCTCTCATGTGAAAGAGCCATATTGGCGGACACGTCAGTAAGTCCACGTCATCAATTCAGTGGATCTGGACGTGACATGTGTCATATTTTCTAAATGTTGCGTTTCGTTAAAGTTGTGTCAATAGAGATCAGATTCGTCTTTATATGGCTTTTTAGTGAATTCACCACGGTCCAATATCCAGCAGCCCTAACATTTTTTTAACGCTTCTATTCTTCCCATTCTTCAATCTCCTCCACTCGGGAGTCTGATGCTTAAGTTAGTTTTACGATTCGATTTGTAGGGGTTTCGATCGCGTCCTTTGACCTTCTTTCCATCCATCAAACAAAACTAGTTTCTATATACACTGCATTAAACATGTTCTTAACTCCTTTGACCATGATCTATATTTCAATAAGTTTGAAATCATGTTTTCTCTCATGTGAAAGAGCCATATAGGTGGATATGTCAGTAGGTCCACATCATCAATTCAGTGGAGCTGGACGTGACATATGTCATATTTCCTAAACGTTGCGTTTCGTTAAAGTTGTGTCGATAGAAATCGGATTCATCTTTATATGGGCTTTTGACGAATTCACCGCGGCCTGGTATCCAACAGCCATAATGCTTTGTGAACGCTTCCCTTCTCCCCATTCTTTGAGCTCCTCCACTCGGGAGACTGATGCTTAAGTTGGTGTGACAATTCAATTTGTAGGGGTTTTGATCGCGTCCTTTTACCTTCTTTCCATCCATCAAACGGAACTATTTCCAGATCTATCACATCAAACATGTTCTTAACTCTTTTAACCATGATCTATATTTCAATAGGTTTGAAATAAAATCTAAATGTCTTTACTTTTAAACAATTTAAGTCTACATAAAATAAATGTAAAGATTATTTGTCATTATATATCATAAACAAAAATGAACATAATTTATTAAAATTAATTAAATTATACTTACATGTTCATATTTTCAAAGTTAGTTTTTATATAAATAATTATTATTTTATTTTAGTTATACTGAAAATCTATTTTGACATGTTTTACACATAAAAAGACATTTCGATGGACGGTGGTGGATCGACGACAACAAGAATGGATCTAATGGAAAATAGAAGAAACCATTTTTTTTGTTGATGAAAAATAAGAGAATTCTCAAACAGGTCACGGGGAGCAGATGGTGGAGAATATGACGTCATCTCCAACATCGGAAGCTGTGGAGAAGGTTTAATTTCTATTTCAACAATGGAGAAAGTTGCTGCAACTAAGAAATATATATTGTGAGGACCATTAAAAAAAAAGCATGGCGCCGCATGAGAAACATCCCAAAGTGTAAAGAAAGGTCAATTCTGCATATCATCTTTTTGTTGAGATATTGATGAGAGAATAGTAAAATGGTATTTTTGCATAGTTTTAGGAACATTTGTAAAATAATAAGTTGTCAACTGAATTATTTTATTCTATCTTTTTTTAAGTTATATGCGTTTGGTGATAGAACAAAAAATAGTATTTTTAGACGTATCAGAGAACGAACAATTCAAATTGCTTGAAAATTAAAGAGGAAGAGACATAGTAGACTAGGTTGATGAACCTGATAACACGGAGGATTAGGCCATAAAGACCTCACACTCGGTATGATTTTGATTGAATTCACTCACTTTCTGTGTGTGTCTGTGGTTTTGATCATGAGTCAATATAACAATGTGTTAAGGTTGCTGAGAAAAAAACATGTTAAATCTTCAAACTATTTCAATTTTCATGGAAATTTTTTTATAGGAATTGTAACTAAAGAATGTATTGTTTCTCATTCTAAATGATTCAATGAACATGATTCAATGAACTCTCTCCGTAAACTGTTTAGTGTTCTTTTTACTTTTAATACTGACTCAGTATTTTTTCATGCACATCTGGAATCAAAGTATGCATTTCTGGAATCAAAGTGGTCATATTTTTAATGTTGTAAACAAAGTTTAACATATTCAAAAGAGTTTGAATGTTTCAAGATTAAAAACTAAACATAAAGTCTTTAAATATTAATCTTTAGTATGAATCTTTTTTGTAACTAAACACTCCAACCAAAACAATTTTATATAGCAAATTTGTCCCACAAAATACTGTGTAGCACATACAAACTTTCCAACCTTTAACTTCAGGAAAATACACAGTCATGGTAGAGTTATAAGTTGAGGTTATCCTACATTTTGAGGTGTGTTTTTTCAAAGAATATATATATTTAAACTCCTAACCGCATTAATGGGTAACAAAATCAGCTTTAGTTTTGTAAAAGCGTTCCACCATTCAAAACCAACACTTGTATGCAAAAATCACAACACTTGATGCACATGAAGAGAGCAAAACAAGTTAGACTACAAACAAAAAAACCCGTTATCCTCTTGCCCTTATAATTTCCATGTGTCCATATCTAAATACTTTTCTTCTTTAACACACTTGATCTCTCCCTCTGTTACTCTCAGCTTCATGCATCCCACACATTGTATCATACATTGGTTTATTCAACGTCTCCGGCAAGTAAAACGCAAGCCCACCTCCTACTAACCCACAAACCGCAAATACGCCAAACGGTAAACCCTCCCCTAAAACCACCACAAACGGCGCAAGAATCGCTCCCATTTGAGCCGCTTGAGTCGCGCAACCCAAAGCAGCGTTTCTCACCACCGTAGGAAACAGCTCAGCTATATATATGAACAAAAGATTATACGTTCCAGCCATTCCAAATATCCCCAACACCCCTGAAACCATCCTAACCGTTTTCCACGGACCGACACCTCCCACAACAAAACCAATGATGCAGAACACGCAACTGAACCACTGTGTCCCTATGGTTAACGGTTTCCTCCCGTACCGGTCTAACAAAACCGCTGTAATCGCGAAGGCCGGCATCTCAGTCACGGCGTTGAGGAAGACGTTGAGGTAGAGATTGGTCTTGAGGTTGCCTACGTTGAGGCTTAGCCCGTAGTATACAATAGAGACCGTGAAGCTTATAGCAATAGCTAAGACAAGTCGTATACGCGTTAGAGGCGAACGCAAAACATCTTTAAGCGATCCTTCGACCACGTTATTCCTCGTCCCGTCGTTATCATCCTCGTCATCTAGAACTAGAGTGACTCCTCCAGGAATGTGACGGCCGTTGGTTTTAGCTATTGCATGCATCAACTCCATAGCCTCGTCTACTTTACCTCTCACCAGGTACCACCTCGGTGACTCCGAGATAAACGGGATGACGATGAGGAGGAAGAAGAGAGATGGTAGTGATGATACTATAAAAAGCTCTCTCCACGACCTGAACACGTAGGCTATGCCGGCGAGAAGCGCAATTCCGGTGGAGAAGAAGTAGAACGTTGACATTCCGGCTACACCGCGTTTGCTTGGTCCGACCGGTTCTGTGGCTAGGACAAAAGCGGTTAAGCCGACACCACCGGTGCTGAAACCGGTTAAGAATCGGAGAACCACGTAGACCCAGTAGTTTGGGGAGAAAGCTGTTGCGATACCAAAGATTGCATTGATGATGCAAACGACAGTTAGTGAGCCTTTTCTTCCTAGCCTAGAGTCCGAGAGGTGTCCGAATACTCCCGCACCTGCAACATAGTCAAGTCGGTATAAATTTTCATTATTACATGTTTGTAACGAACCAGAAACGTGAGCAGAAAAGTATACAATATTAAAAAAGGTTTAAAACTTATTCAAAAATTCGGTCGTTCACGGGACCATAAATATGTATGGTGTAGAAAAGTGAAGTGCTTTATGTTGGACTAGTGGCTCGCAATATTTTTGTTTATATGATAACGACATCTTTTAACGTTACCAAAGTTTGACAAGTCCTAGTATATGCAAGTGTAATTGGATATTCCTTTAGAGTTCCGGATATCCTAATCATTTATATAATATGTAGCAAATTTAAGGATTGGATATGCCAAAACCAAACTGGCTCTTTTTAAGAGCTAATCTAAACATAACCCACGAAAGACAACTACTTTTGATTTTTCTATTATAAAGCCAACATAGAAGTCATATTGTAATGCTATCTTTATATATGTAGCCTAGTAGATAAGCGTGGGAACGTGAATGCGATAATCATCATTTTTAGCTGAATATTTACGTCTTCTTTATAGTAAACACAGGCTTTGATAATCAGGTTGTAACAGTGAGTTTTGTTATCTTATTTAGAAAACAAAAAGAAATGTAGACAGGTGGGTGAGTGATGGGCATATAAAACCCAATGAATATATTACAGGCAGGCGCACGCCACGCCACGAAATGGCTATGTGTTCAAACTTTTCAGTTTAAAGTGAAAGAAAGAAAAGAACAATGTTATCTTTTATACCAAAAAGCCAACAAGATAATGTGAATCGGTTGTATGTCACACGTATATCCATACACTACAACTAGCTAACATACAAGTCATAACTACAACTCACTTATTTGTCATTATATAGTTTTGTTTATTCAGCCACACCCATAGCATATAATTCAAACTCATTCTGTTCTTTTGCGGCAATCAAATACATTTTTCTTTAGTGGGTCAATTCCGACCGCATAGTAAAACATTTATGTGTATATGCATTATCATCTTAACAAAAATATAAAAATGTGAGGTATATCTTTATAGTTCTCAAATCTCAATAATGCTAATTCCTAAATTTTTGGTTTATCATTAAATGGTCATGTGAAAGGGGCACGTGGTACAATCCTGAGGGATCCAGATTCCAGCGGCTAACGTGGTCATCAAAATGCTTTAAATCTTGTTGGTCTAATGATGTATTTAGCACAACTAAACAATTAATTATGTCAATCTATTCATTGTTTAGCAGATAACCTCCAAAAGAGCTATATCTACTTAGGGTCCGAAAGGTGACAGCGGATTTAGTGAAAAAAGTGGTGCGAAATTGAAGTGCGGTACAGTATGCGGTTCGTGCGTTTTGCGGGACAAGTGCGGTTTTAATAAATTAGCGGTGCGGAATTGTATTGATTGGTGAAAATATATTGTTTGCGGAATTGAACAATTAAATATAATTTTAAAATATAAGAATCAATATTATTTCGAGTTAACATTTTTATTTACTGTTACTGGTATACTAAGTTGTTATTTAGAAAAATTATTAGTGTAGCTATTATTGAATCATATTACTATAGCTATTTGTAGGTTGATGTGACAAAATTATATCTGATTATTCAATATCTATAATATAAAAATTATTTTCATATAATTTACATAACCTAAACTATAATTTATTAGTTTACATACATTAAATTATAGTTTTAAGCATAATATGATAATCCAATATACTTATATAAATTGTACACTGTT
>JABAYD010021994.1:0-15436 GCA_014822095.1 Diplotaxis tenuifolia
CCGATCGACACCGAGCAATACGATCAAGAATACTTAGATTTGATTAAATGTTCTCTACGTCCCATCCTCGAACAATAGCTTCCTCAACCCCTCGTTTACCATACATACGTCTATCAAAATAAAACCTTTCCTTTGTAGATTTTCAGGTTCAAGGGCGCATTCTATACATAGTGGTCGATGATCCGAAGGCCACATACTCATATAATTAGTAGACGATCGGGGAAAGAGACGAAACCATTCAGCATTACCAAAACTCCTATCTAACTGACATTGTACTCAGTGATGATACCTCATGCCCGCCCAGGAAAGAGTATTTTCCGTGGTTCGCATCTCCCTAATTTTACATGCCTCCGCCATGTTCCTGAAATAAAAAAAAAAACGTGGATTCATCCCTTGTAACTCCTCCCAATTTCTCCTCATTATGCATTAGTTCGTTAAAATCACCAACCAAAATCCATGCCTCATCTCGAACCACACCTATCTCCGTTAATTTCTCCCACACAAAACGCTTTCTTCCTCTTACTGGATCACCATATACACATGAAAGGAAAAAAACCAGAGACTCCATTGTCACTTTCAGATCAATAATCCTATTATCACTAGAAATAATTTCAACCGTGTAACAACTTTTCCACATTAGAGTTAAGCCACCACTACGGCCAATGGGTTCAACCGTATGTAGACAATCATACCCCAAGCTTGATTTTAAAGCGTCCATATAAGCAACCTTTTGCTTAGTTTCCATAAGAAATAATAAGTCCGGAAAATACTGACGTCGAAAATCCCGAATACATTGAACCGCAGCATCCCTACAATTGCAACTCAAGATATTCATAAAATAAAAGTTACAAAAATAGAGAAATCGTGAACCCTTGAGGACAGGCTCTGAATTTACGTAACACTGAGCATCCAAAAATACCCCGATACAATATAAAGCCCTCACCGAAGAGATTAATTCCGAAAAAATATATTATTGGGAAACCCCATGCCATTTCATCCCGCACCATGATATCACCAGCATGCATGCTAGAAATCTCCTGCCTTTGGTTATAGTAATACCTCCTACAACTAAACAAAATTATCGGTCGTGAAAGCCAAATTTCAATAGGGTGGAGTTGTAACTCATTCCATATCTTCCAAAAGACCGTTCCTCTATTCACCATATAAATATCAAAAGCCATTTCAGAATCCTGAATAGAAGCAAACTCACTAAACATATACGAGGAAACTTGTGCCAAAACCATAACCTCCCACCACAGACCAAACAAATAGATTTGTTTTTTTATCATACATCCTTCTAAATTCCTAAAAGAAAATAACACCATAAGTAAAAAAACCACCTTATGAGCAAGTTTCGGACCGCTCTCACCACAAATTCTCCGAAATGAAACCCATACAACCTTCTGTACATAACCGAAACAATAACCATAAAGTAATACAAGATTACATAATGACATAAGCAGGAGAAGACTGTTGTAACCTCAATACTTCCAAAAAAAACACACCCTTATTGTTTCCAAACGGGTAACCGCATCTTCAGGAGTACTAACATAGTCATAGACACAGAGTGATCAAAATAAACCGCAAAGAACATAGCTATACGACGAAACCATCTCACTTCCCTATGAAAAGTCAACCAGGAAGAGTCCTCCCGTATTGTGTGTTTTCCGGTACTCCACAACCAAAAGACTAAACCCTGAAATACAAATATCGAAACACACCTCTGTTCCATACAGCTCCAACCAATAACCAATAGAAAACCTCCCCCAACAGCCATACTAACTTTACGTAACCTCAGTTCCATGACAAAGCCAATAACCTGTCCTAATAGTAAAAGAAAACCCTGTCCAAATCCCATCATAAAAGCACCATTCCCATGACAGGGGAGAGAAGAAAAAGATATGACAAGGAAACCAAGAAAAGAATTAAACCAATATCGAATCTGATCTTGAGCAAAATGATAAGGATACACTCCTATCAATCGCATTAGAATCCTTTCCGACCATCCCTTCTGATAAGATACAAACCAGATCCAGTGATGGGAAGAAACCAATCCTCTCCAATCGGGGGGATGTCCGTATCGGACCCTTCTCGGAACCCGTTCTTCCCTTATCCTTTGTTTGTCCCTCACCAAACCCAAATCGCCGACATCTCCAACAAATCGAAACAGATCTAGAGAACCGCAAAATAAACCCATCCTCCCGTAGCCACACTCACAAAACCAATCTTTCCAATATCCTTTGCAAAAACCGATACAACCTTCTCTGCCCAAGACCTCCATGGATCTAGAATCATTGAAAAGATCCAACCGAAAAAACCCCTGTCTATCCTCCCTGTCCGACACCCTCTTCTCATGACAACACCGCCTTCTTCAAACACCTCCGAACCCAAAAAAGCCCCGCCGCCATACCGATCCCATGAATCACATTGATATTTCAATTCCCCGTCCAACCCTTTTGCCCGAAACACCAAAATCCGACAAACCCAAATGAATTCATCACGATCGAAAGATCACCTTCAAAATCGCCATTCATGCATAAGTTACATGAATTATGAATTAGAATATCATAAAAATTAGATTCAGAGCTGGAAAAAAATTGTATGAATACTTATGCATCATTTTCACGTTTAGAAAAAATAGACATCAAGACGAGAAGATTACGGCCTAATGTGAATGAAACACAACTCAAGTGCTGATACAATTCAACTAGTAATACTATCACCGTATCTTAACTAGTTGCACTGATTGGGGTATTATCGTCGTAGTCCAAACAAAAATTATGAATACTTGTGCATCATTTTCTAACTCATGATGATTTTTACATTATTTCGTAGTATATTATTCTAAAGGTCCTTCTAATACAATTTTTTCCAGCTCTGAATCTACTTTTTCGGTTTTGGGAGAAAATCAGTTCACATATCCATGCAAGGAAAGATTAGAACAACATGTCTCATTTGTTTATACATTATTCTCTTTTCTAGCATCTTTTTTTGGATATCAAATGGCTGATCTATTACTCAAGTTTGAGGTGGTATGGAAATCCAGACTGGAATAGAACAACCAACATATAAAAGTTCTCGATAGAAAGATCGAGCAGTCTTAGCTAAAGAATCATAGACCATCTCATCGCAGTCAGTCCTGGGGATTCCTGAGCATAACAATCATCTCCTTGCAGTCAGTCATGGGGATTCCTGAGCATAGAAATCATCTCCTTACGTCATGGGAACATAAAAGATCTTGAAATCTGGAAAGCAAATTCGCAAGGTCATGAGCTTTTCCAATTCCGTTGAGAAACATGGCCAATCCTGGGGATTCCTGAGCATAGCAATCATCTCCTTGCAGTCAGTCTCAAAGCTCTGACATGGCGAATGTTGAAGCATGTTCTCCATTGCCCAACACAGTGCTTCCAACTCTGAGTGCAAAGCAGACTCCACTCTATTAAAATTACGCAAACCCATTAGCTGACTATTCCAAACGCAACCACATCCACTAAACTCTGTTGTATCAGTCCAAGAACAATCCACTAAACATATGTTCCCCAGGCTTATGACCTGGCTTTCCACATTTATATTTCCTTGAGGTGGGGGTAAAACCTACTCATTGGCTTGGAACCACACTTGACACTCACTCTCTGCATAGCGGGCTAACTCCAGTCGATCTCGATTAATTCCCCTAAAAAGCTTATCCTTCCTAGCCTTCCAAATATACCAAATCAGCCAGGGGTAGGGATCCCTGTCCAGTTCCGGTTCCATTATGTCATTCTTCCTCCAGAAAATATAGTCCATGTTCGCATACATGTTGTGTAGGGGAAACATGGTAGGACTTGTGGGCGTAGATGATATGGCCCAAACTTGCAATGCCGGTGGACACTGAAAAATCGCATGTGTAACTGTTTCCTCTGGTTCCCCACAACGTGGACAATGGCTATCACATCTCATGTCTCTATAGTTTTAAGTACTCGTAACAGCCACGTGACCTGTTATTAATTGCCACATAAGATGGCATATCTTCTGTGGTGCCTAGATTTTCCAAACATGTGCTTGGATTTTTGTGATACTTGATTCACAAACCTCTGTCTCCTCCTCCTTCTTCAATAGATTTCACGCAACTCAGCATCCAGATTTAACTATGTATTGTTCATTCCTTGTATAGTTCCAGCAAAACGTGTCCCGTCGGTGTGTTGAACTTATGTCCATACTCCCTATGAGAGGTATGTCATCGTCAACTACATAGTTCTCCAGACGGCCCTCATCCTAAGTCTTCATTTCTTGATTAATTAGATCACTCACTCTCATGTTCATATGTAACACCAGTGCAAATGGGGATGCTGGCTTCGCTGGTACCGTAGGAATGCAAGGGTCCTCCCATACTTTCACCTCATAGCTTGAATGTATTTTTTGTCGAACTCCCAACAAAAGTAATTCGCTTGCCGCCGATATGATAGTCCACACATGTGATGGGCTGCTGACATTAAGCTGCCGCAAAGGCGAGCTTAGACGATAATATCGACCTCTCAAGACTCGAGCAACCAAAGAATATGGGAACTGCACTAATCGCCATAATTGTTTTGCTAGCAGTGCTAGGTTGAATTCATGAAGCATTCTAAAATCAATTCCTCCTTCCTCTCTACATAAGCATAATTTGTCCCATGTTGACCAATGTTTACCTCTCTTTGGGAGATTCGAACTTCACCAAAATTGTGCAATGGCACAAGCTAAATTTTCACAAATCTCTAACAGAAGCAGGAAGCAGGACATTACATATGTTGGTAAGGCTAGCAGTATAGACTTTATCATGACTTCCTTTCCACCTTTCGAAAGCCACCTGCATGTCCATCTGTTTACTCTTTTCCTTAGCTTGTCATTAAGAAAAGCAAAGAGCTTACATTTGGATCCACTGATGTCCCCTGGTATCCCTAAGTATGTGCCCATCCCTCCTTCATGATGGATCCAAAGTGTGTCTTCAATCTCTTGCCTGACATCATGGCTGATTCTCTTACCAAAGAGCAAATAGGATTTATCGAAGTTGATGCATTGTCATGAAGCTTGATCATATCTCATGAATACTTTTATTACTTCTTCACATTCACGGGGCTTCGTCTTAAAAAGGAACAGGCTATCATCTGCAAAGAGAAGGTAAGATACCGAAGGACACACACGCGTAATGCGCATCCCCGTTATCTTCTCTTGATTCTCTGCATGATTTAGAAGACTACCGAGCGCTTCCGTGCATAGAATAAAAATGAAAGGGGACAGAGGATCCTCCTGCCGTAGGCCTCTCTCCGGTACAGTATTGCCCCTTGATTGGCCAAGGACCTTGTACTTGACTGATGTCACACATCGCATTATCCAGGTAATCAAGATTTCTATAAATCCCATCTTTCTCATGGCAGCCTCTATGAATGACCACACCATCCTATCAGATGCCTTGTTCATGCCTATCTTAATGGTCATTCTCTTCTTCCGTCCACTGGGCTTAGTTCTTAAAGCATGGAACATTTCCTGAGCTATCATGATGTTATCAGAGATTTGTCTCCCAACAACAAAGGTTGATTGGGTTTCGGAAATCCTATCCGGTAGGAACTTTTTCAGTCTCTGGCTCATCTGATCCGGCTTATCTACTTTAGGAATGAGACATATGTTAGTGTCATTTAGTCCAGAAGGCAACGTGCCTTCAAACATGAATTGATTGACCATAAGACTCAAGTCATCCTTTACAATATCCCAAAACTTCTGGTAGAATAGCGCAGTCATCCCATCTGTACCTGGGACTTTCTCTGCATGCATGGGAAAAAGTACCAATTTGATCTCCCATTCAGTGACCGGGGCTGTGAGAGCATCATTGTTCGCTGTTGTAATTGTCGTAGACACCTCAGATAAAGCTTCCTCTATGTCCTCTGGATTTGATGATTGGAAAAGGTGTCTAAAGTAACTTGTGGCAATGGCTACAATTCCTTCCTCATCCTGAACCACATTCTCATCATCATCCAATAACTGTGTAATCTTGTTCCTCGCTCTTCTCTGCTTTGTAAGTGAGTGGAAGAACTTTGTATTCCTATCTCCATCCCGTAGCCAAAATACTCTACACTTTTTCTTCCAAAATATCTCCTCTGCCTTAAGAGCCTCATATAGTTCCTTTAAATCTGCCGCAATCTCCTCAGTCGTGGTGTCATCATTGGAAAATAAATGATCAACTTTCTCCTTTAACTCCTCCACGGTCTTCTCTGAATTCTGATTATGTTGTCGTTTCCAGTCGCTCAAGGCTTTTCGGCAGCTCAAAATATGCTCCATAATACTTGCATCAGGTGGAAGATCCGGTGATTTCCACCCCTCAAGTATGACTTGTCTGAGCTCCTCATTATCCTGCCACCTCTTATCAAATTTAAAAATTTTGGATTTCCTCGGCGCCTTCCTGAGAATGTCAGCTAAGATCAGACGATGATCTGATCCGCATAATCTCATATACTTCATCTTGGAGTGGGGAAACCCTTCATGCCAGTCTTCGTTTCCTACAACTCTGTCAAGACGGCATCTGACCGTAACTCTCCCAGTTCTTTTTCCTGCCCATGATAGCATATTCCCAGTGAAAGGAAAGTCCAGCATTCCACAATCGCTAGGAATTTGTCGGAAGGGCAAGAATGAGCTGTCTGTGCGTTATCTACCACCTTCCTTTTCTTCGTGACAAGTAATTTTATTGAAGTCACCTATCTTGAACCACGGTCCAGTTCTTGTTGTTGAGAAACGTGTAAGACGTTCCCAAACTATATCTCTACGTTCTAATATAGGATCACCATAAACAAACGTCATATATACTTTTATTCCATCGATGACTACCTCAATGTCAATCATTCGATTATTTGAATATAAAACATTAACTTGAAAATCATCTATATAAAATAAAGCTAAACCTTTGCTGAGTCTAAGTGGCTCAACGGTAAACAAACGATCAAATCCTAATTCGGCCTGAATGTTTTGCAACAGCAGCCTCTTGTTCGTCTCAGAGAGAAACACTAGTCTTGGGCGATGCTTCTGACACATCTCCGTAAGGCGTCAAACTGTGAGGTCGTTTCCTATCCCTCGACAGTTCTAACTGATTTTCCATATTAATGATGTTTGGATGGGGTTTTTGGAACCCATCAAACCATCATCATTGGTTGACCTATCATGTTTCTTCTTGTGTATGTGAGCACGGGCAATGTCTCGCTCACCAAGTCGCTTGTGAGACAAGGAACATGCTAGCAAACGTGGTAATCCTCGATGGAGGAACACCGGTTCCGTCACACAACCACTCAAAGTAGCAGTCCTTCAGCCTGTACTTCTGTACCTTCTCGAGCCTTTCTCATTTCATGTCGTCTGTGAAGCACTTTTTGTGGCTGGATTAGATGTCAGCGAAGCCTCATGGAGATCCATAAGTTCATCATCCATCAGGTCATCCATATCATCATCTCAAGCTATCATCTCCCCAAAATTTGTCTCAGCTACAACCATATCAGTAAGTGCACCTATCATTTGGTTTTACTCGCTAGCTGGAACTTCATTTGTACTAGGAAAAGCTAAAGATCGCGCCACTGAAGCTCCAGACTTCACTCTAATAGTAACATTTTGTTCCTGAGATATAAGACGCATCTTCGGTGAGACGATGATGCTTGCAACATTCTTCTGAGATCGTTCTGCAGCTCTGTCAACCTCCACTTCATCATTTTGATAACGATCACTAATGTTCAGATTCGCCATGTTATTTGTCGATTTCTCATAAAGAGCATCATCGATAGTCTCCAAACGACCCGTTCTTTCATGACCTCAAAGCTGAGCCAGGCCTTTGGTCTTCGAGCTTTGTGTTGCCAAGTTTTGTTAGTTAGCCGGTCATAAGGGCCCTTAACATACCGAGATCCACCATACCTAGAGTTTCTTTGCTTCTCATCTCGGTGTCGGATAACCCTATCACGAGTGTCCCACCGAGATTGGTACACCGGATCAGATAGCCTACTATGTGGCTGAGAAGCATAACGGGAGAACCCGAAGAGATCTCTTCTTCCCGCAGCCTTAACTTCAGACCCCTGATTCCTTGCATCAATCATCAAAGGCTTATGTCTTCCCACATGATCTGGAGGGATCTGAACCCGTGCAAAAACTCCATCTCTCGCTGCCGGACCATCATCAGTAGGAA
This sequence comes from Diplotaxis tenuifolia, assembly GCA_014822095.1. Taxonomy (NCBI): domain Eukaryota; kingdom Viridiplantae; phylum Streptophyta; class Magnoliopsida; order Brassicales; family Brassicaceae; genus Diplotaxis; species Diplotaxis tenuifolia. Next base: position 8,168 of record JABAYD010021994.1, read on the forward strand.
GTAGAGTAGGGCAGTAGCTCTTTTCATGGGTCATCATCCCACACGTTTTGCAATGCTTAAAAACATATCATACTTGATTTCGATGGTGACCTCATCTCCTTTATCATTCCGAACCTTCCTCTTGAACTTCGAAGGCTTCCTTGAATCAACATATATGAGCATCCTTCCCTTGGTAAGCTCAATTGTATCGACATGTCCAATCCATGTCCTATGTTTCATAAGTTGGAATCAGTCCATAGTTAGTGAGTGATCATCCTTTTTCTAGCATTATTCATATGCTGAAAAAGACCAAAATATAATCATATTAGTTGCAGAACATATTGGAGACTACTATAATCCTAGTTATATGCGTTTCAAGTTTATTAATTATACATGTTATATTTATTCTACTTGTATTATATGGTATTACAAAACATATTGGGGCCTAATATAATATGTCCGGTTTTGCAGCGGCCTTCTTCGGCTTTGAGAGAAAAAGAATGAAAATGGTTTTTTTCTTAAATAGTAAAATTAGTAAAACTAAATCATCATCCAACTAAACTATAAAAAACAAACTATTAACAAATATTAACACATATAGGTGGGGAGGATTAGACATCCATTTTCATTGGTTCTGCATCATCATCTTCTATAGCATCATTAATACACTGAAAACAAAAACCAAATATCCCCATATTAGTTACAAATATGTGCTAGATATACGTGTTTTAGTTGTACTGGTTATATTCAATCTTAGTGTACTGTTATACTGGTTATACTCAATCTAGTTGTAATAGTTGTACTGATTGGAGTTGTACTAGTTTGAGTTGTACTAGTTGTACTAGTAATACTAAGTGTTTTCTGTGTCGCGATTTTTTTCACAATGAATGAAATATGATTCAGATAAGAGGAAATCGATTAAGGAAGATAATAGGTTAATCGAGTTGCGATAAGAACAAGGAAAAAATATAAATTTGTATTAGGAACAAGAGCAAAAAAATTGGATTGCGGAAGGTGAAAGAGATTGTGTTTTGATTTAGGGATATAGGGTTACAAATGGGTCTGGTTCTCGGTCAGAAAATGGTCGGCTTTTGGGTAGGATAATAGTGGACAAGATTGTAAATAAGTTAATGTCTTCTGGGTTTTTAGTTATTTATCTTTGTTTTGTATTTAAAATGATGTAAAATAATTATAAATTATGAGAGGGTCATTTTAGAAGTTTTGTAACCCATCTGTGTCATGTGAGATTTTGATCCTATCTTGTCTTCTGATTTCTCTTTCATCACATTATCTTAGTTATTTCTTTCTCTACATGACCTTTGTACTTTAGTTCACCATTTTCAGAAGCGGGCAAAAGAAGTTAAGCTTCTCAAGAATCACTCACATCCACTTAGGTTATCAGAAGTTAATCATTATCACTCACTCACATCACATCCCTCGATGCCATGAATGTGTACGAAGTCGGTTGAAATATTCTGCTACACCTGCTACTTCTTCCGAACCTAATTCCACACCAAAGCGAACATCAATGAAGGACAGACACCCCAAAGTCGTATGCTGGTGCAGCATATGCATACCTCGACACCGTTGTGTGCGGGAACCTTTCCAACAAGAAGCCTATTCACAAACTTGGATTGCCTGTTTTGGAGAAAGAATGAGACTGAAGACCATAGATCCATACCCATGGATTATTTGGTTTTTATGGAAAGCGCAAAATGACAAACTCTTCAGAGGTATCTTAAGAGATCCACTCAAACTTGTCAGACATGCAGAAAGGGAATGCAAGGCTTGGTTTGAAGCAAACACAAGTACCGAAGAAATAGCTCAAGCCGCAAACAAGGAAATGAAGGCGTTAAGCTTGCAAAATATTTTTCAAGTGGATGGATCTTGGGCAGCGGACGCAGTTAGTGGATATTGGTGGGTCTGGAAGGACGGATTAGGATATGAGCAGCTCTTAGGGCTAAGGAATAAAGAAAACCGTATGTCGCCTTTGCACACAGAGTTAGAGGCCTTGATCTGGGCAATGGAGAGCATGATCCAGAATACAAGATGTCAGCATTTTGGGGCAGACTGCAAAAACGTTATTACAATGATTCAGAACCCGAAGAATTGGCCAAGCTACTCCACAAAATTAGGAGAGTTCGCGGCGTTGAAGGACAAATTCCAAGACTTCAAGATATCATACATACCACGGACGACAAATCGGACTGCAGATGGTTTAGCTAGGATTGCTCGTAATTTTTATCGTCAATTGTTCTTTGTTGGTTGTTCTATTCCGGTCTGGATTCCCAGACCACCTCATGTTCTTGAGTAATAGAATTATTTTTTGATGTTAAAAAAAGTAGGTATTGACCAAAAAAATACAATAAAGTAAGCTATTGTTTTTCCATAGGGAAAAAATACACGTAACGATATCCAAATTAATTATCTCACGTTTCTCTCGAGTAGCTAACAATAAGGCCTTTGAATCTTTGTTGGAGCTAATTATAATTAAGGCCCAACTTAAAAAAACTTAAACAATGTACTAAATTAAGGCCTCGCCAAATTTGACAGGTGTATTTCCTCATGATTTAAAAATCCTAATTCAATCTATCAAATACGTTATGAAATTCAACTACACTACACTTGCCAAGAGAGATCAAACTGAATTATTTAGAGACCGAATCCTTAGATCGAAGGTACACAAAAAAATTGTATGATCCTAATGGTTAAGCTAGGTGATATTATTATATAGGTTTTCAGGTTTGAATAAAAAAGAAGTATTTTGATATCAAGTAAATGTAAATATTGAAAATAGCTAGATTTGTGATTTAGGCTCGTGGATTATAATTTATAGAATGCAAGGTAAATCTAATAAGCTAGGAGTCAACCGCCTATTGGGAATGACCATCGAACAATGGTGAGATACCGGTGTCAATCGACGGGGGTGAATTAGATAGAAAGTATGGTGAGTTGGATATATCCACTAAATGGATCGACCAGCTATCGTATGAATCTAACAACCTAGTTCAATCATAATTCATGTATACACATAACCTACTCTCGCAGTTGTCTGTGTTTTATGTAAAAGATCTAGTCAGATACTCTAGAACACATGCATTAAGAACAATTCTAACTGATGGATATTATTTTTTCCTACAAAGTTAGTTTGGGGCTAATCCATCAATACCATTAAAAACCCTAAATCTAACAAGGTGAACTACTTAGACATTATCAAGCAAAGAAGCAAATATGGCTGAATGGAATGTATGTAATATAAAAACTGGAATTCGAATACAAAGCTATAAAGACGTCTTGATCTTCTCCCCTAAACAATATGATAAGAATTGAGAAAACAAAAGCGCGGTTCTCTGCCTAACAATGTCATAAATCTTTATAAATTAGGTTAAAGCTTGTCAAAGGGTTATCTTGTAATCATGTGTAACTTGGGCTTCAAATCGGTTTTTGAGAAAGTCGGGCCTGAGCGCTTCAACCATCAATTGAATCCAAGGAGGCACTATCGATCGACAACAATCTTGTATATCGACTTTGTTAGCATCAGCATTAATTGCGTTTGTGTTTGCGTTTGCTGCTGGAGTTTGAGTTTCAATGATTTCGTTGACGTTTTCGCCATCAAGATTCTGTTGTTCCTCTACCATCATATCTGATCAAGCGAGCTGCGGTTTGAGAGGTGGATAGATTTGTAACACCCCCTCCCCCTCCTTCTAGTGCCAAACCGTGGGAATCAAAAAGTAAATTAAGGAACGTCAAGCTAACCTAACATTCCCAGAGTTCCCGAATATCTGTTAACCACACGCCAAGCAATCAAAGATACAAAATAACAGATAAAAATATGAGAATCGAAAAAGAGAGTAAAGAGATTTCTTATTCCAAATTTGCGTACGAGCGGTACAACGAGTAAAGCCTTGGCCACAAAAGCTGACGACGAGTTTCCCTAGTTCTAGCAACCTAAGACTAAATTAAGGCCTCGCTAAATTTGACAGGTGTATTTCCTCATGATTTAAAAATCCTAATTCAATCTATCAAATACGTTATGAAATTCAACTACACTACTTTTTCCAAGAGAGATAAAATTGAATTATTTAGAGACCAAATCGACAGATCGAAGGCACACAATAAATTTGTATGATCCTAATGGTTAAGCTAGGTGATATTATTATATAGGTTTTCAGGTTTGAATAAAAAAGAAGTATTATGATATCAAGTAAATGTAAATATTGAAAACAGCTAGATTTGTGCTTTAGGCTCGTGGATTATAATTTATAGAATGCAAGGTAAATCTAATAAACTAGGAGTCAACCGCCTATTGGGAATGACCATCGAACAATGGTGAGATACCGGTGTCAATCGACGGGGGTGAATCAGATAGAAAGTATGGTTAGTTGGATATATCCACTAAATGGATCGACCAGCTATCGTATGAATCTAACAACCTTGTTCAATCATAATTTATGAATGCACATAACCTACTCTCGCAGTTGTCTATGTTTTAAGTGAAAGATCTAGTTAGATACTTTAGAACACATGCATTAAGAACAATTCTAACTGATGGATATTAATTTTTCCTAAAAAAATAGTTTGGGGCTAATCCATCAATACCATTAAAAACCCTAAATCTAACAAGGTGAACTACTCAGACATTTTCAAGCAAAGAAGCAAATATGATAATGTATGTAATATAAAAACTGGAATTCCAATACAAAGCTATAAAGACGTCTTGATCTTCTCCCCTAAACAATATGATAAGAATTGAGAAAACAAAAGTGCGGTTCTCTGCCTAACAATGTCATAATTCTTTATAAATTAGGTTAAAGCTCGTCCAAGGGTTATCTTGTAATCATGTGTAACTTGGGCTTCAAATAGGTTTTGGAGAAAGTCGGGCCTGAGCGCTTCAACCATTGATTGACTCCAAGGAGGCACTGTTGATCGACACCAATCTTTTATATCGACTTTGTTAGCATCAGCGTTAATTGATGGCGATCTATTCACCCTGATCCCTCTGACGTTGCTCTCTTCCCATGACGGCCGTCTCACCTAGCATCACACCACAAGGGAGACAGCCCATCACTCCTTGTGGTATTCCGATCCTCCGTCCGTTTTTTCACCAGGTGTTTAGCGTATCTTTTACGTCAAGATGGGATAAGGAGAAGCCATCGTGTCTGCGTTGGATCAGAAGCCACCTACGGCTATGTTTCTCTCGGAGTGCTCATTGGCACTGCTGTTCCTGTCCCTGGTTGCTGCTGGTATCGATCCGCTTTGTCTCTGTCATTGACACTGCCGATCCACTTTGTCTTGATACACATCGATATCTAAGACCAGGCTCCTTGGAACTCTTTGGTTTCTAGGCGTGACACTGTCTCTCGATGGCGAATTCTTCTAGATTCAAATCCGCCCATATGGCTGACTTGAAAGGAAAGAGTATCCTATACGAAGATGATGATGAACCAATCAAACTCTCGTCTGACGAGGACGCAAACGTTATTAAGGAGTTCCGGCTTTCTCTTATTGGTAAAATACTCAATTCTAAGAAACAGAAGGTCGAAAAACTACTACAAACGATGCCTGCCCTATGGGGAATGAAGGAGAAGATTGTTGATAATGATTTAGGCAATGGAAAATATCTTCTGAATTTTTCATCGGAGGACGACTTGAACTTTGTTCTTTGACAAGGTCCTTTCCATTTTAACTTCTACATGTTCTTCTTGGTGCGTTGGGAGCCCATTGTACACGACGACTATCTGTTGATAATTCCATTCTTGGTTCAGATGATAGGCATACCATTACATCTCTGGACGGACAAGAATTTGCGAAAACTAGTAGGTCGTCTTGGTCATGTGGATACTCTGGATCTCTCAGCGGGGAGAATGCTCATTGAGATTGACTCTCGTCGACCGCTAAAGTTCTCCAGGATAGTTGAATCCGAAGAAGGAGATGCTGTCACCATTGAAATTAAGTATGACTTTCTCTTTAAGCATTGCTCCACATGTGGTATGTTAACTCACGAGAAAGCTTATTACCCAACAAATGACATACACTCTCGCATCCAGCCTCCACGGGAACATCTTGATGTGTTCTCTAGGGTTCAGATTCCTAAACATCACCATGGCTAGGTTCATAGACCATCAGGTAATGAGCTCCAAAGCACCCGTGTTCATGCCTCTCGAGTAAAGTATGAAGTTTATCATCATCGTGATACCACTCATCTTTATCATTCTTCCCAACATCAGAAGTCTTATGGGGGTCATAAGCATGCCTCGTTGTCTCGTGACGTGCAATGTGATGACCAATATCATGGTCGCCTTCGGGATCAAGATAAGTGGGAGGATGCTCTGAGGTATGATGGTAATGCGGATAGGCGTAGGACTCGCTCGGAGCGAGTGATTCGCAGGGAAAATGATCGGTTCAAAAGCTCTAACTATGGTGGTGCTCATCTGACTCACGGTCCTTACGACCGTCCAGCAACGAACCAGTGGCGTGTGAAACGTGCAGCATCGGTCTGACGTCGTCTTGAGTAATGAAGTGGCAGATACTCGTGTTGGTGGTGCTCGTCTGTTCACGGTGACCATGCTCTGATTGGTGCCTCTCGTAGCGAAGGTGCTGATACTCCTGTCCAACCTCAGGTTCCACGTCCCAAAGAGATTGGGTCTCCTATGGACGTCATTCGGCGTCTTCTACAGACCTTCTACACGTAATGTCTCAGGCAGGTGATGAAACTAGACAACGGAACCATCTGGCCAGCTTGATCATTTCACCATCAGAGGATATCACATCACACAACAGTGTCACACTAAGGTCTAAAACACTCGCCAAAGCTATGTCCTTCTCACCCCCACAGGCTCATAATGAAAAAATGATTGAAGCTTTGACGGATATGGAGGTTGAAGAGCAGCAACAAAATGACATGATGGAGTTCGAAGCGAACAATGATGATTTTCTTGGATTGGAGCTTATGGAGGCAAAAGGAGTGAAAGAACAACAATTGAACATCGATGACAAATCCAATAGCTACGTGAGAAATTCACAGCGTAGGAGGAGGACCACCGGCCGAGCGGCTGCCTCGTTGGGTATGCCCTCAAAAAAGTTTGAGATTCTCCGTAGGGGATCTCCGAGCAAGCGATCCAAATCAGGTTCTATTACAGTCAAGGAGATTGAGCACATTAAGAGATCTCGTCATGAGTCTAAGGGCGGGCGCGGGTTGTCATCAAATGCAGATGGTTTGATGAGTTCCAAAAACTCATCCACCCATCATCAATGAGGACAATCAGTTGGAACTGTCGAGGTATTGGAAAC
>JABAYD010022003.1:0-18385 GCA_014822095.1 Diplotaxis tenuifolia
CAACGACTACATCAGGGCGGACATCTTACATCAACAGATGTTTCAGAAGACCGCTTTTTCAAATTTTATTTTCTGTGTTGTAATGTTCTCTCTTAATTTAGATTTGCTTTCTGGTTATCTTATATGTAATATTATAGTTTATATAAGGACAGTTAGTAACAAAACATGGTAACAATTGTATGTGGTCTAGTGGTAAAAGTCGTGTTGCATCCTATGGCAGCTCATGGTTTCGAGTGCACAAGAGCCCATTTTAAGTTATTTCTTTTGGTTATCTTGGTTTGTTTTCATAGAGTTTTCCTGTTTATATTGTAAAGTAATCACTATATATTTTTATATTGCTATAGTTCATATACCTCCTGACAGATCTACAACCAATCTTGATAAAGTTGATAGGATTGCCACACCAAAGCTACCATTATCTTTTGTTACAAAAAAAAAAAGACACTTGTTCCACACAAAAAAAAAGCACTTGTAGATGAGTTACCAATTAAGACACTTTCTTATCTATTGTTACACAAAAAAGGCATTTGTTTCCCGAGGGACACTTTCATATCTCTCGAGTCTCATATTTGATTTTTTTTACCTTCCTCATCTACAAAACCTTTTTTCTCTTGAACCCAGACTCTATTCTTCACTCTGTATTTTGGCTGTTAGACGAAAAACTTTCGGAACACACGAAGAAAACGGTGATCTGATGAGAAATATCAACCCTTATTTGTAATCCATCGGATGGTTGGAATGGGCTTTGGCAGTTTAAAGACGGATCTGGACCGCTGTTCTGCTTTCATCCAACGGCTCACGACATCCATATTTGTTGTCGACAACTTTCAACCGCCACTATATCACACAAACGACAGCTTAATCTGGTTGCTCTATACAGTCCCCTCTTTTTTGAGATCCAATCGACAATGTCTAATTTCTCCAGCTTACATGGGAAAATCTCGGTTCTTTGTACTGATGTTAATGAAGCATCTCATCTCTGTGATCTTCTGGAGAAAGCTTTTTCGAAGGATTTGGCGATGGTTAACCTAAAATTTCACGAGCATCTCTTCTTTCTTGGCGAGCACGAAATAGGACATGCTGTTCTGAGGAAGCTTTGTTCAAGGATCAGTAATCTTCAACTCGAGGATGCTAATATTCTTTTCTTTGATGATCACATCGCTTTCTTTGAGAGACTGAAGATGACCTTACTTGATAGAATCGGGTATGAACTTCACACCTAGGGTTAGGGTTTGTTTCCCGCAACTTTCCTGTTGGCTCACATTTTAATCCAGTTTTGTGTAAATCACAGTCCCTTTTTAGTATTGTTCAATTTTGTAACAAAGATGAATACTTTGCGTTTCTCCTTAAACAAACCGTCTTTGTAGACATCATGAAACAATCCATGGATGTTGGACTGCTCTTCAGCTTTCTCTTTCACAACCTTAGTTATCAACAGCTCTGCGGTACTGGTTAATCTTTTTTACTATTTGTGTCTTGTTGATCTTCTGAATGTATGCTAAATGACTATTCATGTGATTTGTTTTTTTTTTGCAGCCATTGATTCATATTATATCTGTGAACATCATCAACATTTCTGAAGAAGCTAGAGGCATTGCCAACATTGAAAAGAAGATCCAGCTCGCAAGTTATGATGTTCAAATCACACTGATTGACAAGCTTAGACCTTTTGTACGTTCTAGACCTTGCATGCGATACAAATTGGTGTATTTTTCGTTTCACTAACAACAACCATGAGCAGCGTTTTGTAAATTTTTCACCTCTTTCTCATTATCTCACATTTTGCATTGATCCTTGGTTCTATGAATTATGCAGTTCAATGTCTAATCATCCTTCAAAATGGAGCTTTGACTTTCTTATTGACAGCATGGCAACAACATAAAACGTTTAGCCCTTGATCCTAATGGTAGTTTTGTCAATCAACGGTGTCTTCAAGTTGGAACCAAGCGAAATGTCATGTTCAACATATATGAACTTTCAACCACTACTGGCCTCTTCTCTTTGATCTATGAACGTTTTGGCGATTATGTCTTTCAAGCTATTGTGAGAAGACTGTCTCTTTTGAATGCAATGCAGTGCGGAAAAAAACATTTCTGAGATATTGAAAAGGGGAAACGTGTTGAAGGATCATCGCTTTGCCAAACTGGTTGTGTAAACATGTGACTATGTTCTAGCGAGGATGAGAGGATAGAATAATTTGGGTGTGGAGGCAGATGTACAAATGTACATAGAGATACATATTGTTTCTTTTTGCTTTGCTTTAGATTTCTTAATGGTTGTGGAGGCTTTATCTAGAAGCTAATCCAAACAAATGTACATAGAGATACATATAGTTGCTTCATCGTTACCTATTATAGAACTCTGTAGTTGCCTTTTGTGCATTCCATTGCTTTCTCTGTTCATTCACTTGTAGTTACCTTTTGTACACTCTATTAAGGTTAGATCCATGTTTATGGTTAGATCCATGTTTTCTGTGTAGAAGAATTATCTATTGTCATAATTTATATATAGAGATCCAAACTTGATATTTACCCAAATCTAATAGAGTTGTCTAGTTTTTGTTTCTTTTTTTTTAACTATTTTTCTTTTTAATCTTACGTTAATTAATTTAGTTTTTAACTGGAAAAGCTGAAAGCACAAGATTTGTTGTTTTGAAGCTTAACATAAAACAGATGTTTTTTTTAAAACAAAAAAAAACATTGCTTAGAGGAAGATGAATATTTTTTAAATGTGTCATTTTAATTTATCTTATCATTTTTGTTATAACAAAACTAGATACAGATTCATTACATCCATGAAGAAGGAGAAGACTAAGAAGAACAAGGGAATTAAATTAAGGGCGGATGATGAATACCCTCTATATGATGATGATGATGGAATTAAGAGTAAATCATTTATGTTTTAAAAATATGAATTCTTTATTTTTGTCAACAAAAATATGTCTTCTTATGGTGCTAAACTTTAATTCTTTTGTTTCAGATAATTTTTATTCAATTTAATTTTCATTAATTATACTATTTTACTGTTAATGATTTACTTAAATTAAGAATCTGGTAAGTATATTATTAAATATTGATAACTATTTTTGACCATTTTTTACGTTTATTTTCTGACGGTATTTTGACCATTTAAACTGTCAAAAAGTTATGACCACTTTTTAACCATAACCAATTTCTGACGGAGTATTTTTGACGAGTTTATATGGTTAAAAAGTGATCAATATGAAGTGTTTCTGACCACTTATCAACGAAATTGGAGGTCAAAAATTGAACCTTTTCTTATAGTGATTGCTTTCTTGGTTTATTCATTTTTTTGGTCCTTTCATAAAGAGTTAAACTTGAAACATGTAGTTAAACTTGAAACAGGCCATTGTCATAAGGTGTTCTTATGTTTGTTAGTTGATTGAACCCTAAGGGAGTTACTTGTTCCTTTATCTGCTACGCCCCAAATGCCAGTCTTTAATTGTTGTGTCACTAATGATTTTGTCACACTTACAGTTCGATAACTCTAAATAAAAATAAATAAACTGTTTTGTTTTAGGACATCATACATAACCTTTATAACAGGATTAAGTATATATGAACATGTGACTCTGGTTTAGCACATGTCATGTATAATTTGATTTTGTGCGTGTGGGTTTAGTGGTCAAGTTAGTATCTCAACTCCTTATCTTAGAACCATAATACTTTAAGAAATGTATATATGATATGTTCTTCTTATCAAGTCTAGTACAAGTTGTACATCGAATTTGGCTGAGCTTTGCTTACAATTTAGAATTTATATTTACTCTATTAATCTAAAGTTCTAATTGTTATCTACGTACAAAATTGTCATTTATATTTGGACCTATTCACACTTATTAGAAATAATTTATCATTTCTTATTATTAGTTTATACTTTATACAATGTAACTCCCGTTTAAGAAAAGTATATTCTTAAATTTGATTCGACCACCGGTTCAAACACTATCAAATGTAAAAAATAACTTACGGATCAATATCCCTAACCAATTCTAACCAAATGAAATACTAATCACTATAGCGCCTTTGATCTGTTTCACATGATCCACTGTTTTGAGAAGTGAGCCAATAAAGGTTTGTTTGCCCTTCAACATTCTGTGCTCGCATTGCTTTATACGTGACGTTGTACCTTTTACACATGCACATATATGTGTAGAAAAGGGAGATCACAGTAGCTCTCCCGGGTCTTTATGTGTAGATCTTTACTACATAGCATAACTTGAAAATTTTACGTGAGCAGCAAAGAGAGCGATTAGTAGAGTACAAAAACAATAACTTTTCTTTCCATAAATAAAAGTTACGGAAGTACCTAATAAGATTAACATATATATATGCAATTAATGATTATGAATAATACATATTTTGTGTCTTCTCTTTTTTTTGTTTAATTTTATATTATTAAAATAAATTAAACAATTATATTAAATATATAATAAAAAAGTTTAATTTTTTTCTTATATCATATATTTTGAATTTTTTAAAACGATAATAAATTACTAAAAATAGTAAAAGTCACACATTGAAAATTTTATGATCAATGGTTTAACTTTTGTTTTTTTCGAAACAAGATACAAATTATCATAAATAGTACGAATATGAAGTCTCATTAGTAGATATTCATATTATATATATATATATATATATATGAAGTCTCAAAAATAACTAAATGAGCTATTTTGTTTTTCTCAAGCAAGATACAAATTATCTTAAATGGTACGAATATGAAGTATCATTAGTAGATATTCATATTATATATATATATGTATATATATATTAATATCACTTAAATAAAATTATATACTATATAAAAAAATAAATATGTTAATTTAAAATTTCAGTTAAAAATGTTTAAAATCTTAATATTTTAACTTGACTAGGTTATAAATATAAATATACAAGGTAGAAAATTAATTAACTTATGGATAATTAATATTAAACAAATCGAGAGCAAAAAACGAAATCCTATTTTGTCATTTTATCTCTAAACTTAATTTCTTTTTGTGCATATAAAGTCTTAAAAATAATTTCTTTTACCCTAAGCCGAAGTACATACCTAAATCTGAAGCGGAAAAAATCGAATCTTGATCTGAGCCGTTATTCAAAAATTTTGAACTGGACTTATGAGTTTAGTACTTTGAGTTTTGGTTATAATCTGAACCGAACTAAAATTCGAACTATGATACGTATAATATGTTAATATTTTTATATATGTTAAGGTAATTATATAATTATAGTATTCGAAATATTTTGTAGTTTGTTTTTGTTTTTGTTTTTTAATATCTTTTAGGTAGTTTAAATAGTTTAAATAATTTTTAATTAGATTTATCAATAATTTAAATATTTATTTTTTTCAAATTTTGGGATTTAAAAATATATTCAGATATTGTTTACAATTCAATCCAAATAAATTGAGAAAGAACCAAACCAAATCCAACACGATAATAAGTAAAATCGGAAAGAGTTATGAGCATAATACCAAAATTTAAAAATACGTCTTAGTCAAACTAAAAGTGATGAGGTCCCAAACGTCTAGGCCTATGATAATTTAAGATACCAACATATGTATTCGTCATTTTACAATCGAAAAATATTGTAGTGCTGCAAAATATTAAAACCATTTAAGGAACAAACATTAGTATAAAAAGTTTACATGCGCATGCGCACGGGTTATCATCTAGTCTATCTATTATTATAAAGAAGACTTTACTCTCTCCTTATACTGCCATCTCATCAATTCGTTTAACCTGATTATAACATGTGTCTTTTCTAATTATACGCAGAGTTTATGTTTTGGGCCACACTTTACAATTTTTGGGTTTTGTGTCAAATCTCCAAGCCGTCTTATGTTCTTCTTCCTCTTATATACATCTTCCCAGCGACAGAAATCAGCAAAACATTACTGAAACATGTTCAATTCAAGCTTCGTCTTTAATACAATCATGCATCCCCTTTTATTCTCTTCGTTGAATCTTCGAGTATACAGAGGTTTGGCCTCTACCTTAAAATCCATCGACTCAATCCTCTCAATCATAAGCTTTTTATTAATCCAGTGACAAATATGGGTAGCTCCGCTCTTCTTCTCCCTAATTTTAAGACTGGCCATTGTATCTCCACTGTTGAGGTTTGCCTCCCTCTTTCAGTGATCACTGAATCCCGTCTCAGCCTACAACTTCCGTAAGATCTATATTTACCAGTTTATTATAATACAGATATTTATTTAATTTTTCTTTTGTCATTCGCTCATGATCCTATTTAGTTGTCTGCCTGTCTAGCATGAAAAACTATGTGTATTTGAGCTGTTCAATTGATTCTCGCTTAAAACTTTGTCACCTGAACAACTGCATATTTCGGTTGCCTCTAATTGTTCTTCTTATTAATAGATACATATTGTGGATATATAGGCTTGCTCACACCGTAAATAAGTTGATTCATATGAGATAAATAATAGATCGCTAAGTTTGGTGCAAGCTCTATGTTTCTCTCCTCATGTTTTATGTTATTTTTTTAACAGTATGATAGACTTTAGTTATCCAGAAGTCTATAAACTCTCTTATTGATCACTCAACAACGATTACAAGATGGAATAGAGAATACAAGATGATAAAAGAATAGCTTTGAGTTGACTCCGTCTAGGCTCTCATGGCGAGCTTCTCCTTCGTCACCGATCTCATGGCGATCGGGTCAAGATGACTCATGGCGTCACTCTTCATACAACATCAAAGCATAATCCTCAACGTCCCTCGAGCGCTACTCTTATACCGTCTTCTTTCTGTTTCACAGATCCTAACTGCAAAGCCGCTGAATCATTCCAAGTCTCTACTAACAGCAAACCCTCTAGAACAACCCAACGCTCACCATTCACTTAACCAGCAACGTCAGCTTCCTCACCTCCAAGTCCATAGTACGATACTTCGTATCTATCAATACTTCCCCCTTTGAAAACAAGCTTGCCCACAAGCTTGTATGGAATGAACCAGCCATTATTTTGGCACTCAGACGTGTAGCTCCTCGGAGATGAAAACACGGCAATTTATATGCCTTTAACGCTTCCAGCATGTCTCTCTCTCTACACGGCTGCCATGCTCCTTACTTCTCCAGAGATGCCAAACAAAAGAAGACCTTCTCCAATGGCAAAGCAAAATATGTAATAACAGACCTTGCACTTGCTTCAGTCTAGCTTTGTATTTGAACATCCATGTTTTGTAACTCTTCTTCCATTTTTGCTTCACTTGTATCATCCCTAATATGCTCGGTTCTGTCTTTTCCTTTTGTTTTCTACTCATTTTCTTGAGAACAACAGACTTGTTTGCTATTGCAAACCACCAAACCAGCACATCTATTGACAACAAGCCGGCCAGTATTCTCTTGTATACACCCCCCCCCTGGAAAACAAGCTTGCCCACAAGCTTGAGCTACTGAAAATGATAAGAAAACACTGCAATACTGGTCTTGTAGTTGCCACTGCCACTGAGATTTCAGAGAAAAAATCGATATCTTCGAAGGCAAAATGTATGCGTGATTGATCCCTTGTTTCAGAGATAAAGCACAGACACAGATCTTGAATAATAAACCTGTGCCATGATCTCACTCCTTCACTTACAACTAAAACACATAGCAGTTGCCAACACTGCATTAGCTTCCTATCTTCTTCCGTTGTAGGTTGCAACCAATCTCCACCGCCCAAAACTGATAATATCAAGGGGCACCACAAGATGCTCTGGTTCGTGTGAACTTGACCAACATCCCAAGAACTAAAACACAGAGATATAATCAAGGTGTTAAGTTTGTACTTAAACACCAGTTCTTGTATTTCCTTCCTTTTACTGAAATTGTAGTTTCACAGCTTATCCCAAGCGAGCAAAACAAAGAATTAACCTGCCAACATCTCACCAACTTCTGCTCCTCAACAAAATCACACAATCTTTGTAAATGAAACCCCTGACACCATTGCCAAGTGACTCCACTCAGTCGCAGCAACCAATAAAGACGTCTTTGGTCCATTCCGAACATTCTTTTACCCAATACAGACACTTTGGAACCCTTCTTCACAACAATCTGATCCAACCAACCTTCAGATTCTAGCACTGGTTTCAAGTTCACCCTTCTCCTAAGCATGAATCTCTGCAATCTCTTTATTCTGAACCTAAATTTCCATGCTTTAGGATACTTCCCCTTCTTCTTCTTATAGGACAGTCTTCTAGACAAGTCACGTTGAGAAAACGTTTGATGCATATCATGAGCTTGTAAAATTGCTGAATTTGTCTCCTGCCCCACATCAGTCTCATGAACAGATTCTTTACTTGAATTCATCAGTCCGTCAGACAGGTCCTCTACAACTAGAGAAAATTTTGAAACTGTCTTCAGAGATGAATCAGACTGCTCCACACAAGAATATGCTGATATCTCATCTTTTACACCAGCCTGATGTTCCATCTCCTGAAGTGGATCCGGCTTAAGCTTTACTTCTGCCTCCTGAGCAGCCTCTGAACTTGTAACATGCCAATCACTAGAACTCACAGACACACCATCAACAGCCGCTAATGCTATGGTCTTCACCATATCTGGCCCATTCAAAGACACCTCTGCGACTAATATCTCCTCGGATACGTTCATAAGTGGAGAGTTTGTCACCTGCTCTGCTTCGATTATAGGAATAATCTCGCAAACCAAATCTTGCTGGTGTACTTCTGCAACAAAAACAACAGAAACTTTTTCCACCGTTGCAATCTGTTTCTTTATTTCTGTCTCATGCACCACTTCATTGCAACCAACCAAGTCATCCCCCAAATTCCTAGCTACTGAATCACAACTTAGATCAGTCTCAACAATTAAATCTCTCTCAAGCAATGTTTCAAGTTTGATAGGAACTTCCATCGCTGTCTCAGAAAGAAAATCTTTCTCGAGTAACAATTCAGGTTGCTCCATATCTTTAAGAGAGTCATTATGAATCTCTACTTTTGCTTCAGTAATCTCTTCCACAACTTGTGATGTGATCTTCTTCTTCAGCAAATCTGTTTGCAACTTCATCCTCTCTTGATCATCTTCCTCGCTAAGTTTGGTACAAGCTCTATGTTTCTCTCCTCATGTTTAATGTTATTTTTTAATAGTATGATAGACTTTAGTTATCCAGAAGTCTATAAACTCTCTTACTGATCACTCAACACCGATTACAAGATGGAATAGAGAATACAAGATGATAAAAGAATAGCTTTGAGTTGACTTCGGCCAGGATCTCATGGCGAGCTTCACCTTCGTCACCGATCTCATGGCGATCGGGTCAAGATGACTCATGGTGTCACTCTTCATACAACATCAGAGCATAATCCTCAACGTCCCTCGAGCTCTACTCTTATACCGTCTTCTTTCTGTTTCACAGATCCTAACTGCAAAGCCTCTGAATCATTCCAAGTCTCTACTAACAGCAAACCCTCAGGAACAACCAAAGGCTTTACTCTACACCATTCACTTAACCAGCCACGTCAGCTTCCTCACCTCCAAGTCCATAGTACGATACTTGGTATCTATCAATACTTCCCCCTTTGAAAACAAGCTTGCCCACAAGTTTGTATGGAAAGAACCAATCATTCTTTTGGCACTCAGACATGTAGCTCCTCGGAGATGAAAACATGGCAAGTTATATGCGTTTAACGCTTCCAGCATGTCTCTCTCTCTACATGGCTGCCATGCTCCTTACTTCTCCAGCGATGCCAAACAAAAGAAGAGCTTCTCCAATGGCAAAGCACAACATGTAATGACAGACCTTGCACTTGCTTCAGTCTAGCATTGTATTTGAACATCCATGTTTTGTAACTCTTCTTCCATTTTTGCTTCACTTGTATCATCCCTAATATGCTCGGTTCTATCTTTTCCTTCTGTTATCTACTCATTTTCTTGAGAACAACAGACTTATTTGCTATTTCAAACCACCAAACCAGCACATCTATTGACAACAAGCCGACCAGTATTCTCTTGTATACACCCCCTGGAAAACAAGCTTGCCCACAAGCTTTAGCTACTGAAAATGATAAGAAAACTCTGCAATTCTGAGATTTCAGAGGAAAAATCGATATCTTCGAAGGCAAAATGTATGCTTGATTGATCCCTTGTTTTAGAGATAAAGCACAGACACAGATCTTGAATGATAAACCTGTGCCATGATCTCACTCCTTCACTTACAACCAAAACACATAGCAGTTGCCAACACTGCACTAGCTTCCTATCTTCTTCCATTGTAGGTTGCAACCAATCTCCACCGCCCAAAACTGATAATATCAAGGGGCACCACAAGATGCTCTGGTTCGTGTGAACTTGACCAACATCCAAAGAACTAAAACACATAGATATAATCAAGGTGTTAAGTTTGTACTTAAACCTCCAGTTCTTGTATTTCCTTCCTTGTACTGAAATTGTAGTTTCACAGCTTTTCCCAAGCGAGCAAAACACAGAATTAACCTGCCAACATCTCACCAACTTCTGCTCCTCAACAAAATCACACAATCTTTGTAAATGAAACCCCTGAAACCATTGCCAAGTGACTCCACTCAGATGCAGCAACCAATAAAGACGTCTTTGGTCTATTCCGAACATTCTTCTACCCAATACGGACACTGTGGAACCCTTCTTCACAACAATCTGATCCAACCAACCTTCAGATTCTAGCACTGGTTTCAAGTTCACCCTTCTCCTACGCATGAATCTCTGCAATCTCTTTAGTCTGAACTTAAATTTCCATGCTTTAGGATACTTCCCTTTCTTCTTCTTATAGGACAGTCTTCTAGACAAGTGACGTTGAGAAAACGTTTGATGCATATCATGAGCTTGTAAAATTGCTGAATGTGTCTCCTGCACCACATCAGTCTCATGAACAGATTCTTTACTTGAATTCATCAGTCTGTTAGACAGGTCCTTTACAACCAGAGAAAATTTTGAAAATGTCTCCAGAGATGAATCAGACATCTCCACACAAGAATATGCTGATATCTCATCTTTTACACCAGCCTGATTTTCCATCTCCTGAAGTGAATTCGGCTTAAGCTTTACTTCTGCCTCCTGAGCAGCCTCTGAACTTGTAACATGCCAATCACTAGAACTCACAGACACACCATCAACAGCCGCTAATGCTATCGTCTTCACCATATCTGGCCCATTCAGAGACACCTCTGCAACTGATATCTCCTTGGATACGTTCATAAGTGGAGAGTTTGTCACCTGCTCTGCTTCGGTTACAGGAATAATCTCACAAACCAATCTTGCTGGTGTACTTCTGCAACAAAAACAACAGAAACTTCTTCCACCGTTGCAATCTGTTTCTCTATTTTTGTCTCATGCACCACTTAATTTCTACCAACCAAGTCATCCCCCAAATTCCCAGCTACTGAATCACAACTTAGATCAGTCTCAAGAATTAAATCTCTCTCGAACAATGTTTCAAGTTTTATAGGAACTTCCATCATTGTCTCAGCAAGAAAATCTTTCTCGGGTAACAAGTCAGGTTGCTCCATATCTCGAAGAGAGTCATTATGAATCTCTACTTTTGCTTCACTAATCTCTTCCACAACTTGTGATGTGATATTCTTCTCAGCAAATCTGTTTGCAACTTCATCCTCTCTGGATCATCTTCCTCGCCAAAACTCACCAACAAAGAATCACTCAATTCGTTCCAGGAATCACATCTTAGATAGTACGCTACAGCTTCTTCGTAAATGAAACCAAAAGCGAACTGCATTCTCTCCTCGTCTTTGTACTCATACAAACTAAAAAAAATTCTCCATCCAATTAAGCCAAGATCGCAAATCGCTACATGTGTCGCTACCTGGGAAAACTGGAATCTTAAAGTACTTCATCGCTATTTGTTGTTACCAAGTGTGAATCGAAATTTGTCCACACAAAGCACTTCGTCTTCTCCACAGAACTGAATCACGACTCTAGAGAATCGAATCGCAACGCCAATGAAGCGCTTCACCGATGGAATCACTTCGTAAAAAAACTCTCCCGACAACGAATCAATAGCTTCACCGCTCCGTCAACACCGTCACACCACCGCGTTTGATCCGATCTCAGTTTCACCACACCAATGATAGACTTTAGTTATCCAGAATCTATAAACTCTCTTATTGATCACTCAACACCGATTACAAGATGGAATAGAGAATACAAGATGATAAAAGAATAGCTTTGAGTTGACTCTTGCTAGGCTCTCATGGCGAGCTTCACCTTTGTTACCGATCTCATGGCGATCGGGTCAAGATGACTCATGGCGTCACTCTTCATACAACATCAAAGCATAATCCTCAACGTCCCTCGAGCTCTACTCTTATACCGCCCTCTTTCTGTTTCACAGATCCTAACTGCAAAGCCTCTGAATCATTCCAAGTCTCTACTAACAGCAAACCCTCTGGAACAACCCAAGGCTTTACTCTACACCATTCACTTATCCAGCCACGTCAGCTTCCTCACCTCCAAGTCCACAGTACGATACTTCGTATCTATCACAGTAGCACCGCAGTATGAGAAAAGCCATACTGATGAGCCAAGCTTCATAAACTGAGCCACTTCAACTTTAATAGCCTCTGTTGATTAAAGCAGACTGAACTATGTGTCTTTCAGTTACAGTGAAGCAGAGCAACCTCAACTTCAAACTGTTTGACTCTATTCTATCAATGTCTACCGCAACAATTTCTTTGATGCTCAAGCCAATCGCTTCTTCACCAAGCTCATTGAGAAAGAGGTTTTTGTTCATATTTTCTTTGTGGTCTTCTATGAGATTTGTTTCCAAATCCTAAAAATATTGGATTCATGTCTGAGAGAGTCATCAAGTGTAACTAAAATCTTACCAAACAGTGAACACGCATGGTCTAAATTTGAAACTGTTGGAGGTACTGAACAAGCTTGATAATTGGTTTAGGTTATAAGTATGGATTTGAAATTTCAGGCTTTTTAAATAAAAACAGAGTATTCATTAATTAATAAGTTGTTTTACTGGTCAGGATGATAAACAGCCAAATGATACTACTTACATGTTTGAACAACATAGTAACATTTAACTTATGGCGTCCATGCAAAACTATAATGATGCAAGTCTTCTCCCCTTCTTTCACGGCATAGTCGATATACGTACATTCTTCAACTTTAAGGCATACGCATAATTGTAATGTTGTTAGTCTATTATATATGATGGACGTGGTTATCTATATAGGTTTTCAACTTTCAAGTATTACTTTTAGGAGTTAGAGGAAGAATCCATAAGGGAATTGTCGTAGTGGTATGTTACTTCTGCCATACCATATACTATAACGTTTCGAAGACAGTATTTCTATTGTTTGATACTAATTTATTTATGATGATGGCAGGATGAGTTACTTGATGAGATGACAGACTTTAGAATACTCAGTGAATTCAACAAAACTGATGCATAGAGAATGGAAATTACACATATGCCTCCTATAGCCGTCACAAGTGCTTTCCTAGAGTAGAGGTGGAATACAGTACAAAAAGAAGGAAGTGAGTGCTTTTGTTTCGAGGAAAGAACGTTTTATCCGTCTGTTGTGTTTCAGTTTGTGAAACGTAGCTGCCGACTTTATTGGTGAGCTGAGCGTGATTAGGAGCACAGTGATCTACGCACACAAGGCAAACGACGTATAATGGCAGCCACACACATTTACAAGTAGGTTTTCACCATCAAATAAAACACCAGTCATTGATTTTGCATAGGGATATTGAAATTGGAGTGAAAAGGTCTAAGCATGAACTCAGGCACCGTGGACATTTATTGCTCAGCTTCCAAAGAAGCACTTAATGGGAAAAGGTGGTTAGAAACAGATGTGAAGCATATACATAATCCAAAGAAGCTTTCCTCTTGTTAATGAATATTAGGGTTGAGTTCCTTTATCATTCATATTTGGCACGAATACTAAAGCCTCCTTAATTTCCTGTTGAATTTTCCAGTTGAATAGAATCTAGCTAAAGGGTTTGCCTGCATGTTGAGGTTTGTACGTTTATGTATTGGCAGAAGAATTAAAGAGGTGAAACCATGTTTTGTAGAAAATTTTGAGAAAAATAATTCTTTCGGTTGGGTTTCTGTCCCACTGTCTCCTCCTTTACATGTGTCTTCTCCTTTGCTCAAGTATATTATTATTTGTTTTTTTTTTATAATCCAGTCTTCCCCGCTTCGCGGGTCATTGCCTGGGCTCGGTTAGGCAGCGGTCCACTTCACCCGGGAGGGCTAGACCTGGGGGCTCAGTACCACTTTATGGTGACAAGAGAGGTAGTTCGCCCTTGGCGCGGTTCGAACTCGGGTGCATGACAATTGGCACCCAGAGCTCTTACCACCGAGCTACCTCATCTCGTCTATATTATTATTTGTTCATATATTTTTTTACTATCACCTCAACAAATGAAAAAGTACAACACATCAGCATAACTTTTTAAAATTTAAAATTTACATTTTATGATTCTAATATGTGAACCAAATATATTGTAAATAATCTTTATAGCTAATAATACATTTTGAACCATTTGTATTTATATATTTATAAATAGTTTTCATTAATTTTAACATATTTAGTTGATGCGAAATAAAAACAATATAAATGTATTTGTCTCAAAATATAATAATACATAAATATTTAACTAAACATGTTATTAATAAATACTAACACAGTAACAATATATATATATATCAGATTCATGCTATTTGCGTGATCTTTGTTTTTTAAAATAGAATAAATAGATTTTTCTTTTACTAAATGTTTAAATTAGCAAAAAGATTTTAGAAATTATTTAAAATCAACTACATTCAAGAACAAACATAGAATAGGAAATTATCCATTTTTATGTTGCATATCCATTTAGCTTTTATAATTGATAACTCCTAAATTAAAGCAAAATGAATATTAAATATTGAGAACCAAGTAAAATAGTTACATTTACATGAATTGTATTAATATAGTAAAAATATCTCATTTAAAATAAATAAGTAGTTAAATTTTTACAAAAGTAGTGAAAGTTATATTTAAAAATAAAATAAAAATTTCATAATATTTAACATATATTTCTATTATTTGTTTATTTGTTTATCCATCTGTAGGGCAGGTCCGGTCCTAGTGTATTATATAATAGTCGTGTTCTTTTGGAAGAGGCAGCGGCTAGCTTCCCAATTTTTAACTATTTTCTTGTTCAGGCATATGGAAAATGACATCGGTGGCTGTGCTTTTGCTTATCAAAAATAATCGCAGCAACCATTCTAACTGCTGCTACTTTTTACAGCGTCACAGACAACACTGGAAACCTTTACAACATCGGAAACCTTTACAGAAGTAACCGCAGCATGTGCTTAATTAATTTTCCACCATTTTTATTTAGTTTGATGTTTAATTTTTTATCGGTAACAGATGCGTCAGCGTCTTCAAAAAAGAACACGGCTAATGTAAGCATCGTACAGTTTATATGTAACTTTTCCAGTCACCTTTGTTTTTTCTCGCCTTCGAGATCACTGGATTTGAACCAAACTTGGAAAGTAATTAAAAAAAAGTGCCGAATGTAACTGCCTTGTAGAATATGCTCTAAAATCAGTACCGGCCCCTGGGTACAAGCGGGACACGCACTAGCTTCCGGCCTTGGAAAAACTAATTAAATTTTCGGCCCTAATTTATTCAAGATCGTACGTAGCTCAGTTGGTTTTATTAGTTATTGATATGTGAAGATGTCTCAAGTTTGATACACAATAGCCCCGTTCGTTTCTCTAACGCAGTTTTAGAGACGCGCGACCAGAAAATAACAAGCAGGAAAGAGAAGTTTCAGTGGAGGGTTGTTATGGAGTTGCCGTTGGCGGTGTCGCTGATTTTCTTTTCTGGGTTTTTATCACCGCTGTTTTAATCAGCGTCTCCCGCATAACCTTGAGTTGCCGCTAGCGGCTACTATTAGCATCGTCCAAGCTTCCTTTTTTTTATTGATTGCTGAGCTGTCACTTTAATTTCTTCGTATCTTTTTAAAACGCTGAAGCTGCCGCAGCGTCTTTAGAAAGAACAGGGCTAATGACTGATCTTTACCATTTTCACTTAAATTATTGAACTTATAGGCCTATAATTTTTTTTGCTTTCAATCCTTCATTTCTTCGGGGCAAGCCTGTCTAAAATCCACTTATGTGAGTTCGTTGTCATCCCCTGTAATGTATATCAAGAAGTAGTCGTTGGTATTGTCTTGGTCCCATATCCACTTATCACAACACATGGCAATTTTCTTCTCCTCGTAAGAAACTTGTCCCGCAGCAAAGGCCAAGCCGAGGCTCGAGCATCATTATCCCAAAACTCTTATTAAGGTGTCTTTATTAATAGTTTTTAAGTAGTAAAGTGACTTAAGAGACATGGTTAAGAGATTTTAATATTTACCACCTCCAATGCAAGTCTCTTAAAAACGAGATCTTAAAAAAAAAATTGAACATTTTATGGAAAACATGTCTACACAAGATGATCTTGGTTGGTTGAGAATGGAAGAATGTGTGTGATCAAACGTGACTGAAAACTACAAGAAACAGAACTAGCATGAAACAGACAAGAAACAACTCGTCAAACCTTAAACAAAAACATTTAACACCCGTGATTTCACTACTAATGAAAGATCCTTACAAGAAACATTATAACAGCCCTGTTCTTTTAGATGACGCGGACGCAGCGGCTTGCGGCCAAAACCTAAACATCAAAATAAACAAAATGATAGTGGAAAATTAATCAAGCTGACGCTGCGTTTACTTTTGCGAATGTTTCCGGTGTCGACGCAGACGCTGTTAAAAGTAGCGGCAGTTAGATGGTCCCTGATGCAGCGCGTCTTGTAAAAGAACAGAGCTAACATAGAAGTTTAGTACTAAAGCCATTGCCCCTAAAACTAGTCTTTTGAAACTCTTTCCGACAAAATTCTTAAAAAGTTTTGAACTTTGCTGAAAAGCTAACTACTTTGATTGAAACTCACTTCAATTACCAAGTAGAAAGGGTAAGCAAGCATCACAAGAGGCGGTGTAAATCTAAAGAACCGAGTGGGTTTGTCTAAACTCTTGGAGATTTTCTCAGACATCTGCAGTTACAGAAACATTATATAAATAAAAACTTCATCTAAGAAACACAACAACACTGAAACAAGACAACAAGAAAGCAACTTACAGGATGCCAAGATTAGTCGTTCTCAATATGTCCATGGTTCTGGTGGTGAGTTCTGTGGCTAATTCTCCTGCAGATCAATCAAAGGCCATATACTTAAACATGTAGAAGACAAAAATAATCAGCAAGTTACTTCCCAGAGATAGGTTTGAAAGGAAAAGGAAACCAGCGATGGTAAGGGACAAGAATAAAGGCCAAAAACGAAGAGAGACCAGAACATGGTTCTTTGAGTAAACCAATAGAGAGGCCAAACAAGCCAATTGTTGAGGCAAGCAGCTCCAGCAGCCAACGCAAACACGATCGCGACATCTCTCACGACATAACGGAGGAAAGGCGCCTGGGTCGAATCTTTTCGTTTTGGGTTCTTCCTCCTCGATTGCAGGAGAGGAGTCGACAGTTAGAGCTCTGTTAAGCCCAAGTTCGCCATTATCAGAGCTCTCTCGCAGAAGAAAGAGAAAAGACTCTCTTTTTTTCTCTCTCTTTTATCATCGATTCAGATCCAACTTCATAGTTTTGTTCATCGACTAAACCACTTTTGATCGATGATTGATTTTGTAGAAAATGGACGAACGTAGAAGAGGGGTAGATGGAAGTGGGGGAGATGAGATTGTGTAGAGAAGAGTCCAAAGTGTTACTTTGAATCGAACGGTGCGGCAGAAACGATTTTTACCTGTAGTGCAGTTTTTTATCGTTATAAAAACGGATAAATATAAGTTTCTCTTCAGATTTTTGTTATTGATAACTGCGATACGGTGCGGGACGGTTCGTAACATTCGGAGCCTAAGTTTAAAAAGTGCCCTTTATATTTATTGCTATTTCTTTTTTTTTCTTAGTTCATAATTAAACTTTTTTATAAACACTTGTAGTAGAGAGAAGTTCAAAGTAACACATAACAAAAGAAAAAAACAAATGGGATACAATGAGATGTCAATAAATACAATTGACAAGTGTAATTTTGATAATGATTTAGTAATTAATGCATTCATACACTAATTTTCTTAATTCCTAATTCAATGTGTTTAAACAATATTTTTTAAAATTAATCTATTTTTATTTCATACATTTGTAACTTATGCATTAGTAAGTTAAATTTATCTCCGTGTAACTACGTAAATATCATAAAAATACAAAATCATTAAAATTTGCATCAACTAAAATGTTGGAATGAGAATATTTTTAAAAATTGAAAGTTTGTACGTCTCCGAACTTGGCTATAGT
>JABAYD010022009.1:0-16223 GCA_014822095.1 Diplotaxis tenuifolia
AGAGTTCAAATCTCTCGTATAGTTTAGGAAACTTTGGTGTTGAGTGAACCGTTGCCGTTTTAGATGATCAATTCGAACTTAAACGAGAAAGCAAGTCTTTGCGGTTTTTATTGTAAAGTCCCAACGGTTACTCCGATTGGGACAAAACGAAAAGTGTTTCGATCGAGATTCGAGATAAAGGCTCAAGGAGTTTCCCGACTAACCTCGTGGCGAGTTGTTCAAGCTTATCCAACTGGCCCACTGGCGAGTCGGTCAGTACAGTCCCGACCATTGAGACGAAACAAAAAGAAATGTGATTATTGTTTGGAGTACAATCAAGCTTGGCCAACTCTCAATGGTGGTGAGTTGAATGGCAAGGTCCATCTGGGCAAAGTCAGTGCCTCGAGGGCAAGGAGAAAGGCCGACGAGCTAGCCGGTTGGCGAGCTGGATGGGTTCGGCTAGCTCGCCGGTTGGCGAGCTGGACCCTCGGGGCAAAGTCATTGCCTCGAGGGCAAGGAGAAAGGCCGACCAGCTCGCCGGTTGGTGAGCTGGTTGGGCTTGGCCACCTTGCCGGTTGGCGAGCTGGATGGGCTCGGCTAGCTCGCCGGTTGGCGAGCTGGACCCTCGGGGCAAAGTCAGTGCCTCGAGGGCGAGGAGAAAGGGCTGACCAGCTCGCCGCGCGGCGATCTGGTTGGGCTTGGCCAGCTCGCAGGTTGGAATTCTGGACCCTCGGGGCAAATTCACCGCCTCGAGGGCGAGGAGAAAGGGCCGATAAGCTCACCGGTTGACGAGCTGGTTGGGCTTGGCCAGCTCGCCGGTTTGCGAGCTGGACCCTCGGGGCAAAGTCAGCGCCTCGAGAGCAAGGTGAAAGGGCCGACCAGCTCGTCAATTGGCGAGCTGGACCCTCAAGCCAAAGTCAGCGCCTCGAGGGCGAGGAGAAAGGCCGACCAGATCGTCAAGACGGCGAGTTGGATGGCTTGGCCAACTCCGTGAGTAACCTAGGGTTTTTTCCGCAGTTTCAGGGAGAGCAAGTTTTATTTTTCCGAAAAGTTCTCGGAAAACGTCGTTTGGTCAACCCATATGTATTGAGAATTGTTCAACTCGGAAATAAGAAAAACATTACGGGGTTTGATAGTTTTTGTATAGTTGCCCTTTGTGTTTAGAGAGAGAAATCGCGAGCTTGTTTTGTTTCTCTTCCCGTGGCGAAAAGTCGCGATTAGTTTTTTTTAAGTACTACAGCGTTTGCGAGAGCATTGGCTATATGAGCGGTCCCCGCTGGAGATGTTTTACCAGCGTTTTAGCGAGCTGCGACAATGTCTTCCATATATCCACACATCGTTTTGGTCAAGCGTTTTGCGGCAAACTGTGGGAACCAAAATTCGCACTGTAAATTTTCCGTAAATTAAGGAAACTTAGGAAAACCTTAATTTTCCAGAGGTCTCGGATCTCTGCGAGAGCCAACGACAAGTAAACAAATAAATGCGTAAAATATAAAAAAACATGATAAAACGAATTTATAAAGAAAGCAGATCTTATTTAGAATCCTTAGAATCCGCATAAGAGCGTTGCAATTATTAAAAGACATTACAAAGCTTTGGCTGCAAGAGCTGTCAGCGAGTTATCTAGTTCTAGCAACGGAAAACCTTAAACCTAGTCGGGTCGAAGCTCGATGACAGAAGACAAAAAAATACGAAAAAAGGGTTTTCATTGATTTCGGACTGAACCTTATGAAATGCAGCCTACGTACCCCTTTCGAGGATCAAGCCAAACGTATTTCAAATGGAAAAGCTGGACAAGAGATCGAACTGCCTAGGCGAGTTGTCTAGTAATTGACTGTCAGTTATGGAAACCGAACTTGTCAAGAATAAAACCTAAGTTTCTAAGTGCAAAGAGTTCCAAGCCTAGAAAAGTTGTAAAAGTCTTGAAAATCGTTCTCCTCTCCTTAGCTTCGACCTTGTCTTATATACTCCTCTTTTAGGCGGTTTGGTTTTTCCCCTACCGCCTTGATTCGTGTCTATCGGAAATCTTCCATTTATCTCGATCTTTCATATTTATCCTTGGAAAACTTCTATTTATCTTCAAACTTAACATTTATTTTCGAAATTGGCATTTATCTTTTCCTGAAAATAATAGATAAACCGTCATTATATTATTGGGTAATTTCGTCTAAAATCGTGAGTGGACCTTTATCGCGTTTTAGGAATTTTCGAGCCGTTTTGCTACTTTAGCCGTTTTACGACTTTATACGGGATCGTTCCATGATACGATGCCGTTCTTATAAAATATCCCGAGTTAATAGTATAGTTTGGCAATGTCCGGTGTTTCGTTTAACCATTTCTGTTTTATACGATTTATTCGAAGTTTTACGAGAAAACAAGTCTTCAGCGGTTTTTCTCGTAAAACTCCAACGGTAAGACGGATCGAGACGAAACAAGAGATGTTACGATCAGGTTCAGAGTACGATCGAGTCAAGATACCTGGACGGTTTGGTTCAGCTCGCCCGTCAGCGAGCTGGTCAAGCACGGCCAGCTCGCTGACGGGCAAGCTGGACGAGACAGTTCATCTCGCCCATCGTCAAGCTGGACGGGACAGTTTAGCTCGCCTATCGGCGAGCTGGTCAAGAACGGCCAGCTCGCCGATGGGCGACCTGAATGGGACAGTTCAGCTCGCCGATGGGCGAGCTGGTCAAGCACGGCCAGCTCCCCCGTCGGCGAGCTGGTCAAGCATGGCCAGCTTGCCCATCGGCGAGCTGGATGGGACAGTTCAGCTCGCCCGTCGCCGAGCTGGTCGGTTGTTCGGTTTCGGCGAGCTGGTCAGTTGTTCGGTTTCGGCTGTTTCCTGTTTTCTTGATCCAAGATCCTTTTGGAGAATATAAGGAGAAGTAATCGTAGACGTTGATTTTGAGCTTACCGTTTTAGACCCCAACATGAGGTTTTTGATACGAGTTTTCCGTAACTTAGTATCTCCGTAGAAAGTCTACACTTTCTTGTATGCTTTTTCCGAAATTTTTAGCCATTGATTCCGTCGTGAGCAATTTTGACCCCAACAGTTAAGTAACAAGGTTGAAACGGGTTTTACGGACAAATAAGCAGACAACAATGATAACTGTTGTGAGTCTATGTCTGATCACCTTCGAGTGATTCAAACTGGAACAAAAAGCTCTGTCTTCTTCACTCTTCAGATCAGCATCACCATCGTCTTCAAAGCCGTGAGGAGAAACAAAGGTGATTTGGAGAAGGGATTGTGGGAAAACGGATCTGTAACAGCGGGACGTGGGAGTACTAGGTGATCTAAACGTCAAGGAAAGGATATATCAAGTGGAGAGCAAAACCTCAGGTGAGTTTCTGATCTCAGAACCCGCCATGTTAGATCGCCTTTGGAGTCGCCGTTTTAGGGTTCTGAGTTTCTTGATTTAGAACTCTTAAAAGGTCCTCCTTAACACAATAAATGGCTTTCGTTGAGTCTCGTTCACAGTTGGATTTGTATGGAACGAAATATGGCTGATTTGGCCCAGTGGATGCTAAGAAGATGGTATGACTTGTAAAAATTCATAACATTTTGGTATGTAAACCTTATCTGGTAATTCCAATCCTTAGTGGTGAATGAATGAGTTGGCCTTTTTCAAAACTTGAATTCATGCAAAAACTTGTTATATTATTGAGATGCACTCCTTGGACTGAACATCTGTCGCTAACACCTCCTAGATGACTGGTGTGGGCGGTTTGGAGAGGCTATGGTAGAGCCAACATATTTCATGACCACAACATGCTCTCTCTATTGAAAAGGTTTCGACATCAAAACTTAATAATATGCATCAAGATAGAGCATGTCAGCTTTCTTTTTCTTTTGAGATTCTAAAGCCTTACCTTGGTATTGTTTCGGTTTGGGAATGGGTTATGTATCAGGTGGTTATCCTTTTATCACATAGGATATGATCATGCCTCTGATTTGTACATGATCATTGCATATCTTCAAAATTTGATGGTCCTTCACACTCCTGGTAGACTCATTTCTGACCATCTTTGGAGTTTATTTTCCTGAGTTTATTTTCCTAGCAGCAAATAAATATCCGATGAGATTTATTTGAAGCTTTCTTCTTTGAAACCCGCATTGATCTCAACATTATGGAAAAAAACAAGTGAGTTATATCTGATCCTGGGAGCTGGATCAGATCTTGGGAGGATCCATGAATTCCAAAGATAAATGCACATCCTACTAGACACTCTGCCTTAGTGGTTCATCCAATGATACCAGTAAGCTACTTCCTCATAGGTGAGCTTCGAATATGGAATATGGAGCTTTTAAAAGCGTATGTTAGTCATGAAGATATCTCAGTGATTCAGTCTTTGGTCTTAACACAAACATACAAAAGCAGAATTGAATATAAAAAGGACTAAAGAAAACAAGGAAACTCAATCAAAACTTTAAGCTCCCATTTCCTTCTTGGCCTTAGCATGTATCTCACAGAGAAAACGTAGGGATGGACCTTAAAATATTCTGAGCTGTGTTCTAAGAATCTGAAAAAAATCAAAAGGGTGGATGATGGTTTCAGAATCTTTAACCAATACAAAAGAGACAAGAATTCTCAAGACAAGAGCAGGATGTAAGCAAGGACCTGGTGAAGAAGAGATGAGATGCCATAATGTACAATGTTGAGTAGATCTAGTTCACAATCATCTCCATGTTTGTCTTTTTCTTCTTCTTCTTTAATTGCAAAAACAACTAAACACTACTAAGCCGCAAACAAGAAGGCAAGAAGACTATTGAAGATTTTATCCAAAGAAGAATGATATGATCACTACGTACTAGAGAAGAAGAAGAAGATGGTTGTTAGTACAGAGCACCAACATAAGCATAAAGCTCGTTCTTTAAGGCAACTGAATGAACGGGTCTTGAGAAATCACCAAAGTTTCCTCATAAGAATCAAGATCTTGTGTATGTTCATAACATATCTCAGACACAAGGCAGTGAATAAATGAACAAGATATTGAACTTGTTAAGTTTTACAAAAAGAAAGAGTTTTGTTCAAGACAGACTCTCCAAGTACCTGAGTTCCTCGCCTACAGCCACTTTGTCATTCTCATCTTCCTCTTCTTCAAAATGCAGAGAAACCCTTATAATTCATGTGACAATGGAATACGATTAGATAAGAACATCAAGATGTACCTTGTCGATCCAAATACATGTGTCTTCTCTTGTTTTGAATCTGAAACTCCACCTCTATTTTCTCCGGCTCTTCTTCTTCTCCCCGTCTCCATCTCCTCTTTCCCCTTCAAACACATAGCACAAATCAGCCATCAAGCTTATTGTACATCATCAATCAGCTCTCTAACATATGAACAAGCTTGCTCACTTCTCTATATGAAGAACACAAGAATTGAAACAAACATACCTTATATTTCCAGCTCAAGAGGCAGGTTTTCTATTCTCTTGTCTCTGACCAACTCCATCCTCTGCTTTCTCTTATTCCTCGACTCAAATTCTTCTCTCGAGACGAGGGCTGAAAAGGTACAAGTGGCGACGGAGCTCGAACATGGCGAATCTATGTAGCTGAGGCAAAAACGGCAGAGACAAAGCAAGACTCCACCCAACCCAAGCTTTGGTTATCGGAGACGAAGCAAGACACGAACTGAGCTCTCTCTCCTCTTTATCTCTTTCTCGTCTCTTCTCATCAGTCATTAATTTGCTTTTTTTTTCTAAACAATAGTTGTAGTTAGTTTTGTCACATCCAAAACATATTAACATACCAAAGTAAAAATAATGGCAGAAAATATTTTTCATTAGTTTATAACTCACAAGTTTATAACCTACCCTTTAGTTTGCTAAATTCAAAACTCAAATAAAACAAAACATTGATTAAGCTGCCAATCCCAAATTAAATAAAAATAGAAAACCAAATCAAGACACTGCCGAAGTTCAAATCCTGATCGCCTGAGCTACAATCGTCATAGCCAGAGTTCGAATCATCACCACCGAATCTCAAATCATCATCGTCGGAGCTCCGTACGTTTTCTCGAGAGAAATCACATGAATCGCCTTCTTCTCACTATTTTTTCTCGTTTTTAGGTAAACAAGAAATAAAGAAAACAAATATGAATCCTTGTAATTAATCCCGCATGACCCGATTTGGCCCATCCCGCAAAAAGCCCAGTCCCGCAAAGTCTACAAATTTGCGGACCTAGAAAACCTCGTCCCAATACTGTTCCGCAACAGTACTTTACAGGCCGGACCCGCGATCTAGATTCATGATTGTCATCTCTACCGATCTGGTTTTTCAGACCACCTCAAGTTTAAGTAATGGACCAACAATTTGATGAAATTTTTTTTATCGTACTGAGATAGAGAGAATAGAAATATACAATTATCAAAACGAATGCTATAAGTTATCTTTATGTACTGAGTTATTTTCTTAGAGATATAACATTTATATTCAAAAATATTGCGTCAATTATTTATGAAATATTATAAATAATTAATTGAATAATAATATTTGATAAAATTAATTTATTTTATTTTCTTTATTTTAATATCATATTATTTAAAATTATTGTATGAGTAAATAATTTGTTTAGAATTTGATCCATATCAATTTTAGTCCTAAATTTTCTAAACATTTCTTATATATATACACTTCCAGGATATATGTGATTTTTATTTATTTTTGAAATCTCATTTTTTGTGGTTCTGCTTCCGTCTACCCACTTCCGATTCTATGTACTATGGTAGCAGATGTATTAGGAACGGTGTGTAGGTCTATGTGGCGTTCGTGGGACTTTCGTGTGCAGTAACAATCAGTTTTTCTCATGTAAGTGCCAGATTAATAAATCTGTGTAGCCCTTCGGGCAATGTGTCTTCTCTAGTTATAGCCATGATAATTGTACGATTGAAGTATGAGATTTGTTAGAATTAAGAGAATTTAAATGAAGAAACACGAAAAACTTGTAAGAACAATAGAGATATATGAAAGCTTTCAATTAAAAGAATAAGAGAGTGAGAAGAATAATGTTCCTTGATTATTACAATGATGGTTATAAGATTATCAGTATATTTGTCTTCTAGGCAGCCAACACAAACATAGTTTCTGTTCATGAAGTTACTATTCATCAAAGTTGCTATTCACCTAATTACTATTCACTTTAAGTTTTCTTAACTCTCTTTTCCTTTTATTTATCATTTCATGTCAACATTCCCCCCTCAAGTTTGGCTATAAGAACTAGTCAAGTTTGGATACCATGAAGTGTTTTCACATTAAAACTTTAACCTAAAAAAACTACTTGAGGTAAAAACTAAACCAAGGAAAAAAAAGTAAAATACCTCATGGTCAAGGGGACCAGTGTGATGGAAGCTCTTTGAGTCCAAGCTTTAAGCTAATGAACTCTCACATTTTAGTGATTGCTGTCTTGGTGAAGATATCAACCAATTGATTTTCACTTCTTGTGTTTCAAGGGAGGATGATTTGTTGCTCTACTGCTTACCTAACCTTATGACAATTCACCTCAATGTGTTTGGTTATTTCATGGAATACATTGTTAGATGCTATGTGGCTTGTTGTGTGGTTGTTGCAATGCATAGTGACAGGTGAGGTTGTTTCTATGCCCAATTCTTTCAGTAGTCCCTTGATCCATATGAGTTCATTAGTAAGTTTCCTCATAGATCGATACTCTATTTCAGCACTTGAACAAGACACCACCTTCTGCGTTTTGCTCTTCCAAGTGACCAAATTCCCTCTTATGAAGGTGTAATAATCAGTTGTTGACCTCCTATAAACTCTATCGCCCGTCC
The DNA here is from genome assembly GCA_014822095.1 of Diplotaxis tenuifolia. Taxonomy (NCBI): domain Eukaryota; kingdom Viridiplantae; phylum Streptophyta; class Magnoliopsida; order Brassicales; family Brassicaceae; genus Diplotaxis; species Diplotaxis tenuifolia. The sequence continues at coordinate 7,763 of JABAYD010022009.1, forward strand.
AATCAGCATCACAATATCCCACAATCTCAGTACTTTCATTGCAATCCATCCATACTCCTTGCCCTGGTGCTTCTCTCAAATATCTCAAAATACTCTCCACCATATTCCAGTGGTGGATCTTGGGAGTTTGCATGTGCTAACTATCTTGGTTGACTGCAAAGCACACGTCTGGCCTAGTGATGGTAAGGTCAATGAGTTTCCTAACCATTATTTTGTAGTGTTTGACATCTCCACAGAGTTTGTCCTCAAACTCCCCCTCATGCAACACCTTATAGCCTTCTTTCAGAATCTTTGCTGCTCTTCCTCCAAAATCACCTGCCTCACTTAGCAAATCAAGTGTATACCTTTTTTGGGACAAGAACAGTCCCTCTTTAGATCGGCAGATCTCAAGCCCTAGAAAAATATTTTATCTAACTCAAGTTTTTAATATCAAATGAAGATTTAAACAAAGCTTTAGTTAAGGTGATACATTCCTTATCATTTCATGTAATGATAATATCATCCACATATACGAGGATGACCATAATGCCTCGTTCACTGGTGAGGGTTGAAAGTGTGTGGTCAGCTTCAGACTCTATGAACCCTCTTCCATTGAGAGTTCTACTTAATTTATGATACCAGGCTCTTGGTGCTTATTTCAATCCATATATTGCTTTCTTCAGTCTAAGCACATTTTCTAGTTTGATAAGATATTCTAGACCTTGAGGTGATCTCATGAAAACCTCATCTTCCAGTTCTTCTCTTGGAAAAGCATTCTTGACATCCATCTGCCATAGATCCAATTCTAAGTTAACTGCCAAAAACAACACAATCCTTATGGTGTAGAGTTTGGCAACTGGAGCAAATTTATCATGATAATCTTCACCATATGTTTGAGTAAGTTTTCTTGCAACCAGCCTTGTCTTTTTCCTTTCTGGTTTTCCATTTGCTAGGTACTTGATAGTGAAGATCCAACAGCTTGTTACGACTTTCTTGCCTTTGGGAAGCTCAGCTTCATACCAAGTATCAGTGACTATCATAGCATTGGTTTCATTCCCAACAAATTCTCTCCTCTATTCATGCTTCATTGCTTCTTCGTATGACTTCTGGATATACTCCTGATCTAGTTTACCAGAAAAAATATTGTGTTCTTGAGGGTAGTTTGCCAATGAGCATGTATCTTGTATATAGTGAGCAACTGCATTGTCGTTGAAGTACACTTTGGTGTTTACCCACTTGGATGGTTTCTTCATCCTTGTACTCCTCTTGAATGGCTGTACTTCTTCTTGCATTTCATCTTGATCATGCACAACTAAATCATGGACAGCTGAATTCTGGATAGTCGAATCATGGACAATTGATTCATTGACAGATAAATTATGGAAGCTGAATCATGAACAGTCAAATCATGGACAGTTAAATCGTGCACAGATGAATCATGGACAATCACATCATGGATAGTTGTATCATAGACAGTCGAATCATGGACAGCTGAATCATGACAGTTGAATCGCAGACTGCTTCTGATTCGTGTTGATTTCCCCCTAATTGATCAGGATGGACTGCTACTACAATTTCTTCAGCGTCTTGAGGAGTAGAAGGTCCTTCAATTCAGTTACTCTTCGTTGGTTTAATGATTACAAGGCTTTCTGATATCACTCAATTTACCCTAAGGAGTGACTTTACCCTCTCAAATAAGAGGTTAAATATAGTACTTAGGGATCGAATCCACAAGAAGCTAGGGCACACACTAGGTCTAATAGTTATAAATAATCTAGGAAAATAAATAATAAAGCAAATACTAAATACTTATTAAAGCAGTAAATAACAATAACATAGCAAACAAGATAAACAAGACTATTGTTCAGCTTGGCAAGGGGTTTGTTTGATGGAAGGATGATTGCTAGACTTAAGATTTTTATTCAGGTAGGGATTATAATCATATAGGTGCTAACAGTTGTTTGCATGATACTAAAGAGCTCAACACAATAATAACAAGATCACCATCTTTCGCATGTCTGAAATATGTCTATTAACTAGATCTAATGACCCAAACAAGTATGTTTGATCAATAGCAGTGTCGAACGACTATTCTATAGGAATATCGATCGATTCACCTGTCGATAGATTCAGGGTAGTGTTGCTTAAGGTTGCTCAATACATCCTAATTCCTAATATCACAACTAGCAATCCTATAGTTGGGGCTAATCCTCTTAACCTATTTAAACCCTAAACCTAACAGGTGGATCTACTCAGACATGATAGAAACAATAAATGAATAAATAGATAAGTAATAAAGAAACAAAGGTAGTTCCAGGAGGACTCTTTTGGAGCTCCTCCTTTCTCTCTTAGAACTAAGAACACTGAATTATAGAAAGCTTAGTCGTTAACAATGGCTTAGAAATTACATAATAGAGTTTCTGGTCGTCTAAGGGCATTATGGCAACTTGTGCGGCTTCTGGGCTTAAGTCGGTATTGAAATATACTCGGCCCACATTCTAAGATAAATATCGATCGATATGCAGAGTGCTGCATCGATCGATTTTCCTTTATCTTCTCGACAGCTTCCTCTTGCAAGGCAGACTGGCCACTCGTCAGAAAAACGGGCATAACCTCTGCTACAAGATCCTGATTGAACTCAGACCGGTAGCATTGGAAAGCTAACTCAAAGATCTATCTTGTGAAAAACGATGGGCTCAATCTAATGGTGGGAAAGTCTCCATCCATAGCTATACATCTGACGCGTATATGCAGTTATGTACTCAATAGACTCCAAAAGACACCAAAATCACAATATTTCTCTAGAACGTATTTGAATTTGTAAATACTCTAAAAAGACTCCAAAAATAATAGTTATATTTTAAAACACTTATATAACATAGCTGAAAGTGGGTAAAATCCATGGTATATCACTTTCCAAGATGATTCTCAGGTTGTTTGCTCTATCTAAGTTTGATTGGGATAAACTATTCACCTCATACCAACTCTTCATCATAATAGCCCTTAGTCTCAGTCATATCTCTCTATATTAGAACCCTTCTTGCCATTGGATCATAACATCTATAACCTTGTTGTGTTAGAGAGTAGCCAATGAACATAGCTTTTGAGCTTTTGACACCTAACTTGCTCCTATATTCCCCTGGTATCAACACAAAGCAGAGGCATCCAAATACACGCAGATGATTGAAAGAGGTCTTATTGTTGTTTAATACCTCAAACGGAGACACATCATTAAGAATCTTTGTGAGAATCCTATTGATCAAATAACAAGCAGCATCACAACATCACTCCAAAACTCTTTGGAACATTAGTATGGAACATCATTTATCTTGCCACTTCCATCAGATGCATGTTATTCCTCTCTACTACTCCATTTTGTTGAGGAGTATAAGGAGAACTTGTGTGATGTATAATCCCATGTTGAGCTTGATATTGCTTGAATTTTGACTTGTGTACTCTCCACCATTATCTGACCTAAGAATTTTGATTTGGGCACTAAAATGATTGAAGACATAGGTCTCGAAATTCTTGAAAGCTTCAAGCACTATGTCTTTAGACTAAATCAATGTCACCCAAGTGTATTTAGACTTCTCATCAATAAAGGTCACGAAGTAGTTATGATTTTCTCTAGATAAACATGATGCAGTCCACACATCATAATGAACAAAGTCAAAACACTTCTCATATATTGTATTTGACCTTGGAAAGATTGTCGTACAATTCTTCCCCAATATACATGCTTCATGCCCATCATTCTCAAATACCACACTAGGAAATATTAGAATTAGAGTTCTAGCATGAAGATATCCCAATCTGGCATGCCATATAGTGCCATCAATTCCCAGAAAAGTACCGATCATGCAGATAGAAGCAGATATTTACGTTCTTTTGAGATGATAGAGTTCATCATGATTTGTCCTCTTCCAATTACCTGTCATATCTTTAGGTCTTGAAACTCAACATCATCAGGTCTGAAGATCACTTGAAAACTCAAGTCAATTGTAGCCTTCCTTACATATAGCAAGTTAGAGGTAAACTAAGGCATATATAAGACAGAAGATTCTCCATCAAACAACTTAAAGTTCCTTATCCCTTCTATCTTAACTTTATCTCCATTGACTATCATTACATTCCATGTGGCAGGTTTGACATCAGTTATCAGATTCATGTCACTAATCATATGGTGATTAGCTCCTAAATCTCTAATGATAGGTTTATAGTTTTCACTCGCCTTCTTAGATGAGATGATGGCCTTGCCAGCTCTAATGAAGTTATTCAAATCACTCTTAGTTACTGAGTCATCAGTTCTAATAGCACCATCTTCACTTCTCCCTGCTATGTCTTTATTTGAGTGACTACTGAACGCATAATACATGGTAGTTTCTTCAAATGTTGGATGCTCTATTTTCTTGAATTCATTGAAATTTTCATTCATATATCTTCCTAAGTGTATCCCACAACTCTTTGAATGTTTCACAATATAAGTAGCTTATAAGATTGATGTTTCAAGTTTGTTTTAAATGAATGATAACACTATGAGATTCTCCTGACCCCAATTGGAATCGCCAGCCAACACCCCCTTCATTACATTCTCTTTTAGGATGGTTTTCTTTGGAGACTCACAATCATAAACATGACTTTATAAAACAATTTCTCAAGGGTTGTCTTCACCATTCTTGATTAGAGAAGATAATTACTACTCTTCAATGTTATTACAATGGTCATCACTTTTGAATTCTCGTTCTTTTTCAATTATGGACCGGACCAATGTATGATAGATAAAAATTTTCAATGCGAAAATAAAAAAATTAAAAAATAATAATTTCCCTTACTTATTACAAACATGATTACAAAATTATTAGTATGTTTTTCTCTTAAGAGTAACCAATACAAACAAAATTACTGTTCACAAAGTTACAATCACCAAAACTATTATTTACCACTTTACTAAATTACTGTGCATTGAATTAATGTTTACCTTAAAAAAATTTAACGTCTAACGTTTTTCTTCTTTTATTTATTACTTCATGTTCATGAAGTGGGATACGACGTGAAAGAAATTGTATAGGGACAGTCAAAACGTTCAGATTTGATCCGAGGAAGTTGTTAACCAGACACGACTTAGTGAGATTATGTTCATTTCTTTTATGTCCCCTAATCCTTGTTCTAAAACGCGGCCACGTTAATGCGTAATTGGCCGAGTCAACGCTTAACAGAAGGCACTGTGGTGAGTTGGTGCTATTTGGTTGGTTTAGGCGGTGATCCCAGTTTTTACCGCGTTAACCGTGGAAATATGAAAAGCGGCGTGTAATTATAACAACGAGTTGGTTCGATTAGTTAAAAAGATGATTTGAGGTTTTGCTTCCACAAAAATCCTATTATTAACATCTATAATTCTCAAATAACGAAGAAAATCGATACTTTGACTAAAAACAGCAAGAAAATCTAAAAAAATGACTTGAAAACGTACAAAAATTGTGACGCCGCCGTCTGCTAGTTGCAGAAACCCTAATGAAAGAGATGACCGATAAATTACCATTTTATCCTTCATAAATGACACTGAAAAAAATATGTAAGACAACATGTAGATGTTTAGAACCTGCCTTGCCATATACTATTATCAGCGCCTAAACCATTATGCTAACGCGACATATTAGAAATTTGCTTGCATATGTATATACATGCATAAATGTATAAAAAATCCTAAAATAAATCTCTGATTAATCTCCCCATGATTTCCGATTAATAAATTCGGCGCTAGGCGCTATCCAACCGAACGCGTAACGCCTAGCGTATTTCCTAATAAGGCCCCTAATTAATATAGTTATTATCTTAAATATTGATTTTCTTGTTTTTTACTAAAGTTGGGATATATATCCATTCCAAGGTAGCTACATAGTAAGCAACTTTAAATGCGTTGTTTCCTTCTGTATCCCTTCAACGTTCCAACTAACACACAAAAAACTGTATAATAGATTTATTTTCTTTATTGATTGCCAAAAAAAAGATTTATTTCCTTTATTTAACCTGCCGGCGCCTTACTCTCTCTCTCCTCGCCAGACCTACTTTCGCCGGAAGCCCTAGCTTGACATCGGAAATCCGTTTGCGTTCTTCTCTCCGTCTCTTGGTGGTCCGTTCAACCCACAAACGAAGCTAAGGTAAAGATCTATAACCTGAAAACATAGATCAGAACTAAGATCTTAAGAAATAAAATCTTAAGAATTAAAACCACCCATACAAGCCGCATATGTTAAACCAAATCGATGGACCGTTTTGTTTGCTTGAACCGTGAGCTTGATAGCTTGTTTTGTCAGTAAATTGTTCATATAAGGATTGATTATGTCATCTGCTTGGTACCGGTCTATTGTTGTTCATATTGGCCTGTTCCCTGCTTAAAACGAACTGAACATTTATATTTTTGTCGAACATTAATCTACCTAGACCGTATTGATTATTTGATAAAACCTGAGATCTTGTGTTTTACTTAAATCGATTACTTTGTTTGATGAAACTGAACTCATGAGCTTGATGTTTTTTTCACTAGTCTTTGATCATGTTGTCTTGTTTAACTTAGAACTAAAAATCGAGAGTTTTGAATTTGTATTAACCCAACTATGTTGAACTTGCATAAATCGTTTTTGTCGTCTTGATCATGTTGTACTTACTCTGAATCCGACTTTGAAACTCGGCTTGTCATTGAACTAGAACCGTTTTTGACTGATACATAATCGTATAATCTTTGATTGAAACCCATATCATATCACCTTGCTTGAGAACTAGTATCAAACCATTTTGCTAAAACCCAAGAACTTGAAACTTGATAACTTGAATCATACACCGCCTTGATTGATTAATACCGAGAAGCTTTATGTCTAACTTATGATCGTACTGCTGCAGTCTTGATTGATAACTTGTTCTCGTATCGTTTCTTTGTAAAACCGCTAAGATTAAATGTTAAACCTGAGAACTTGATAACTCGTTTTGATTACGTCCGCTTGGTTGTTCTTTTTTAAGATCGTATGCTTTGTTAACTTGATCACTTTTTTTTACATGAATCGTTTGCTTTAAACCGGAGAACTTATTTCATGAACCCGAAAACTGTTTTGATCTTGAGCCGCTTTTGATAGAACCTTTAAAGCATGTATCTATTACTTGTTGAGAGCTTACTCTGTTTTTGATCACCTTGAAACCTCATACATGTTGCTTAATTTATTGAGAGTTGCTTTGTTCTTAAAACTGGATCCAAGAGACCTTGAAACCTATTGCTTGTTTGCAACTTACCTAACCAGATATGCTTGATCACCTTGTGTATATCTTGCTTAGAGCTTGACATTGAACTTGAAAATTTGGTTGCTTGAAACATGGACATCACATGCTTGCATCAACTTAAAACCGGAACCTAAGAGGACCTCGAAAACCTCTTGTATAACTTGATACTATCATTGCTTATTGAACATTGTTTGATAATGAAACCGGATCATAAAACGAGGCCTTGAAACCTCTCCCTGTTGTTGTTATGCTCGATCTTTTACACTCGATATCAATCTTGTTTACCGTTTCTAACTTGAAAATTAACTTGTTTGAAACCGGCTTGTGTGTGGTTTGAGTAGTGTGGCTTGTTCTCGTATTAATAACTTATGATCAAGGCCTTGAAACCTCCATTCGTATCACTCTGCTCAAGACATGTTGATGAAAAAAAAAACCCAGAATATATAAGGCCTTGAAACCTTCATGTATGTTGCTTGTGATATGTTCTCGTATTGATACCGATAGCTTACGGTCGAGGCCTTGAAACCCTCATGCGTATTTTCTTTCACGTATTGATGTAACTAGCTTATGATCGTTTTTAGAACTTGATAAACTCTTGAGCTTATTTGCAATCACTTGAAACCGTCCTTGTACGAACTCGATATTGATTTGCTTTAAAACCGGCTTGTCTTGTTGCTTGATTGATCATCTGCTGCGACTTACCTACTCATATATGCTTGATTCATGAACCCGTAAAGGCCTTGAAACCTCCCGTAAAGGTCTTGAAACCTCCCGTAATGTTTCATGCGTGTTGACAACTTAGAAAAGGATTCATGCGTATAGCTTGTCGTATCGCTTATGCGTATCGAAATATGGTTACATATTGTTTGAATATTATCAAAGGCCATGAAAACTTGCTATTCTTTCATGACTTGCTTGAAAAGTAATAACTTTTGAATAATACATTTTGTTGTTATTTACGATTTTTTTTTGAAAAAATAACAAACAACAAACCTATATATATACTTAAGTATCATTACAAATATATATATATATATAAAGAAAAAAATATATACCTCCTATATATAAATAATAATAAAACTATTATTTATATCGAAAAATATGAATCTATTAATAATTTCAGATGTGGAACTTTGACCTCACGAAATATACTGACCTAACTCCATCTGGTGATAACTATCTTGAATGAGTCATGAACACTACAATTGCCCTG
>JABAYD010022021.1:0-20236 GCA_014822095.1 Diplotaxis tenuifolia
TAAATATAAAACAAGGATGCTATAGACATTTTGTCCATTAATAAAAGTTATTTATGTGACTTTTCCCTTCTAAATCTAGTTTTTGGACAAAAACTAAAATAAAGCTATATATGAGTATTGCCCTTAAAAGAATGACAAAAACTTTAAATGAAATTACAAAAATAAAATTTTATGCATAAATAAAGTAAATTAATTCAATCTAAAAATATTTAAAGGAACATATAATGAAACAAATTTCAGGTATTTGAATAACATATATATTGTAATTTTTGTATTATAATTGTAATTTGAAACAAAGTGTTGTATATTATCATATAAGAACGAATTTGTAGTTCATTTCTTTTAATATTAAGATACAAATAATTTATGATAAAAATAACAAAATATACACAGTAAAATTGAGAATAATTAAATTAAAGTAGGATAAACCTAGTAAACCCATAAAATAATCCTTCTTCGTATAGAAAGTATTTGAATAAATATTATGTACATTTTTTTTTGGATCAAAATGGATTATTAATAACCTTTGTAATAAGTGTTATAAAAAAAAAAAAAAAAACCTTTGTAATACAAAGAGGGAAAGAACAAAAATCAGGAGTGGTCGTTTGGAAGACGAAACACATCGATCGACTCATCTTCTTCGCACGAAATAGTCAAAATCAAAAGTTTTCTTTTCTTTCGATCTCTGTGTTGTCATTCCTTCCTCGAATTTGGCTCAGATCCTTTCGTCCTCCAATTTCAATGTCTCCTCTGAATCATAGTTGAAATTGTCCGGTGTTAGCCTTTTGTTGGTGTTCCTCCGACGCCATAAAGTTCGAATCTTTCTCTGCATTTGTGTTGATTTATCGATAGTTCTATGGTTCGATTTAGGGTTTGATTTGATGAAGAAAAGGGGCATGGGACTAGACTCAATCGGGGTTGTCTGTTAATCATCGCAAACTCCTGGTTCTGAGCTCTTAGAATTGGTGATTGTAATTGTAATTGATCTTAAGTTGTGTGAATGAGTCTGGTCAATTGAGTTTTTTGAACTTTGTTATGGATGACATTGGTGGTGAGATGGGCTCCAGAGGTGCATCAACACCGTGGGAGCCAATTCAGCTAGTTTTCAGGCGTTATAATGGCTCTGATATCAAAGATGAGACATTGAGTGCTACTGTCAAGAAGAAGGCGGTGAGTAATGCTCTTAAGCCTTTTTTTATTTGTCTTTGTGCAATTATTTGATTTCCCCATTCTGCAAAGATAGCAGCTTTTAGATTTGGTAGGGGGTGTCGTCTGTAAAGCTGCCAGAACTAGCTCTAGGTCCAGGAGTGCATGACTTTCTTTAGCATGTGCTCGCTTACAGATGATAGAGTCGCCCTTTACAAGACGTTTTTACTCCTTAATTCTACATACAGCTCAATCCATTTACCGTAGTACTTTAGATAAAGGATTATAGTTCAACAAACATGTCATTGGTAATGCATCATCGGGTTAGTGTTATCTACTGCTCTTTCATGTGTTTAGGGATAGAGCTCATTTCTGAGTGTTAGCCATTTTCTTATTGTGCGGTTTCCACAATGTAACAAATGAGTGTGCATCAGTCGTAGCTGCTACGGATGTAGTCAATGATTACTTCTATAATTCTTGCCATGAATTTTACTTTATCGACAATTTTATCTTGTACTGGATACATTTTATGACAAGACATCAGGAATGTATATCTACCTTCAGACGCTCAAATTAGCTTGGATATATATTTTTCTGTTTGCAGGTAGTGGAGAGACTAACTAGGGGCTTGGTTGAGACATACAAAACATGCAATGCACAGTTCAAATATAGAGGAGAGTTGAATCCCAAGCGGTACTTGACTACTCCATCGGTTGGTGTGCTCAATGATGGCTTTGATAATGTCAACTCCGACCTAATTCTGGCCGTAAATGATGATTTCTGCAGTTCAGATTCACGGCATAGGTTTCTCATTGCTTTATTTATACTCAGTTTTCATTTTACCGATACGGTTCCTCCTTTTGTTTTGCTGTTAGAGGCATAAAATTTGAACCACTTTCTATCTACAAAAGATGCCGTTTTGATCAAGCTTCACTCGTGTTCTAATTTCTTAGATACATTGTCAAAGATCTTCTTGGCCATGGGACTTTTGGTCAGGTTGCTAAATGCTGGGTTCCTGAGACAAACGGATTTGTTGCTGTTAAAGTAATAAAAAACAAGCCTGCATACTATCAGCAGGCGCTGGTTGAAGTATCTATTTTGACAACGGTTTGTGATTCTTCTATACTTGAATGATCCTTTGTCTTAGTATTCTTTGACCTTGGTATTCAAAATTGTTTGAGGTCTGTCTCATACTTTTTGTTTGAGTGTGTAGCTAAACAAGAAGTATGATCCAGAGGATAAGCACCATATTGTTCGCATATACGACTACTTCTTACATCAACGTCATTTATGCATATGCTTTGAACTACTCGACATGAATCTGTAAGTTGAATAACTGAAGTTTCTTATCCTCACGTTTTCCTTCCTTCGTACTGTATACAGTTTTTGTCGATGATAATTCCATTGCCCTTGGTAATTTATGGTTCAGGTATGAGCTCATAAAGATAAATCAGTTTAGAGGCCTCTCATTAAGCATAGTCCAGCTCTTTTCTAAGCAGGTACTTAGATTTCTAGATATGTATTTTTCACCATTTAGCTTGTTTTAAAGTCCAAATTTACTGTATCAACTGTTTCTTATGGTGTCCGGTAGATCTTACTTGGTCTGGCCCTTTTGAAAGATGCTGGCATAATACATTGTGATTTGAAGCCAGAGAATATTCTTCTGTGTACCAGGTCAACTTTCTAGCATCAGCCCTATATCAAACAACTGAAATCAATAACCTTAATTAATATGAATAGTTTTTTTTTTTTTTTTCAATTGCATCAGTGTGAAGCCAACTGAAATTAAGATCATCGACTTTGGATCAGCGTGCATGGAAGTTAAGACTATTTACTCATATATTCAGGTTTTTCTTGCTTCCTATGTATCTGCCTACTCTATTTTGTCAAACCAAGCAATTGAACTAAGTTGCCTAATTCATTTTTCTGCAGAGTCGTTACTACAGATCGCCCGAAGTTTTACTTGGGTACCGGTATCCTTTTAGTTTAAATATAATAAACTAAGAATATATTATCATAGTCGTTGGTACTGCAATGTTCACTGTCTTTTAAGATTTACTTGTTTAGCATATATTCACATTATATTGAATGGTCTGTGACTCTTATTGATATCTGTAACCCCCTTGCGGTAACTTAGATGCTATAGTTCCAGCAATTTGTTACTTTCCTATCCCACATTAATTGACGGCAAACAAAAGTTGTTTGCTTTTTGTTTCATATAGTACATGATTATGATATCTTAAAGTATTTTGAGATTATATGTTAAGGCTTAACCACTCTATAGATATACTACAGCTATCGACATGTGGTCTTTTGGCTGCATTGTCGCCGAGCTGTTTCTTGGATTGCCACTGTTTCCAGGAGCTTCAGAATTTGATATTTTGAAGCGTATGATTGAAATACTGGGGTATGATCCTTTATTATGAAATTGATAAATGAGCAATCAGTTTATATATGTAGTTTTTAGAAATTTTTTGGGTGTCTACACCCCTGATGGTCAATGGTCGCCCTCATGCATTATCTTACAATCATTTATTTTCTAGTAGCGGTTGCTTTATGGTGTTATCCTTCTCTTGGTGCTTACCGTCAATCTTTCATTACCCTTTGTATTCAGCAGTCCTTATTTTAGCTTCTCAAAGTTTGTGCAACGATCACGTCCTTTTTTTATTGTAGAGACATCTAGGAACAAGGAACTTCTCTTATGCTGCCTGTGGCCGTTTTTATGTTGTGATTTGATATTATGTCAAATTGTTTTCAGCAAGCAACCACCTGATTATGTGCTCAAGGAAGCAGAAAATACAAATAAATTCTTTAAATGTGTCGGGAGTGTCCACAATTTGGGGAATGGTGGAACTTATGGTGGTCTCAAAAGTGCTTATATGGCACTGACGGAAGAAGAATTTGAAGCTGTAAGTAATTCTTTCTTTACATTTGTGACAATAAAAATGAGTAATGAAAACCCAGGAAGATAATAATATATCTGAACAAAGAAATTAATTCTATTCGTAGATAGTCATTAAGTTTGACTTTGGGTTTTGTGCCGTTCTTTACTTTTATTTCAGAGAGAAAAGAAAAAGCCAGAAATTGGGAAAGAGTACTTCCGCCATAAGAACCTTGAAGAAATTGTTAAAGGCTATCCTTACAAGATAAACTTGCCTGAAGACGATGTAGTCAAAGGTAAAGTCAGGATCCTCTAATGTGCTTTAGTTTCCACGGACAATAATCACTGGGACTATCTTCCATCGTGACTGTTTTTTCATGAACTATCACAGAAACTCAGATCCGGTTAGCTCTTGTTGACTTTCTTAGAGGGCTTGTTGAATTTGATCCAGCAAAACGCTGGTCACCTTTTCAGGTATTGAATTTTCTGGCTAACGTCATCTGCATATCTAGTTTTAAAGGCGTAAATATCTTGCAACTCATAATGGATACACACCTACTTTTCATTTCTGTAGGCTGCTAAGCACCCTTTTATCACTGGGGAACCTTTTACGTGCCCATACAACCCTCCCCCGGAAACACCTCATGTGGTGAGTCAGATGAAATTCCTTCCCAGGTCTCAAACGTCTTGTGTGGTCTTATTGTCATACCAATGATGAGTTTTATTTCACCATTTTCTAAACCAAACAATCATGAGATGGATTGATGATACTTTTTCTTCTAGCACATTATTCCGATATTTCCCTATTCTCTTAGAAGTTCTTGCAGAAAATTGGCTAAAGAAGAATGAGATGGATTGATGATACTTTTTCTTCTACCACATTATTCCGATATTTCCTTATTCTCTTAGAAGTTCTTGCAGAAAATTGGCTAAAGAAGAATGAGATTATTTCCTGTGGAGGGACGTGTGAAAATTCCTGTATTTTCACTGAATTTGTTTTTGTTATCTTTCCATTTTGCTTATAGCATGTTCCTCAAAATATCAAAGTGGACCATCATCCAGGTGGAGGGCACTGGTTTGCCGCTGGTCTTTCTCCTCATGTATGACTCTGTCTCTTTAGAGTATTTGTAACGCCTACAAGTATTTTGTGGACTTCCTTGTTAAAGTTATTTATTTCTCTGATAGGTATCAGGGATAACAAGAATGCCAATGCAAAATAGTCCCCATTTTCAGATGATGCCTTATTCACATGCAAATAGTTATGGGAGTATGGGAAGCTATGGTAGCTACAATGATGGCACTATTCAGGGAAACAGCTATGGGAGCTATGGAGAGTACGGCTTTGCCTATTATTCTCCTGTGAATCATACTGGCCGATACATGCAAAACAAAGGCGGTGTCCCAATGCTAGGAACCAGTCCTGATGCCAGACGTAGGGTTATGCAGTACCCACATGGAAATGGCCTTGGTACAAGTCCATCCGCTGGAAATTTTGCTCCTCTACCCCTTGGCACTAGTCCGTCACAGTTTACCCCACCGAATACAAACAATCAATTTTTTAGTTGCTCTCCTGGACACCATGGTCCGACATCTCCAGTAAGAAACAGTTGTCACGGGTCTCCTTTAGGAAAAATGGCTGCATTCAGTCAGTTCAACCGAAGAAAAAACGTTGGATATTCTGGAGGTTCTCAGTCTCAGGAATCTTCCTTATCACAACAAGCGCAAGGGCGTGGTATAGATAATTTTTATCAAAATGAGGGGTACTCTACACATAACATTTCCAGCTCATCCCTTCGGTCCAATGTGTATAACCCTTCCAGTACTGGACCTCATCTCGAAAATCCGGATAATGCCTTATCAGTGCCTGACCCAGGAGACTGGGACCCAAATTACAGGCAAGTAAACAATGTTTTCTCTACTTTACAGGTTATATAGAATGCCAAGGTATTTTTTCTGTGAATGTATGTGGCAGGCTTATAGAGAATATAAGTGATGTTGTGCTTCTGTATTGCCTTAGTTTGAACAATACTGGAACATGCATGTCACAGCCCCTGATTTCTCACAACTGTTAACTGGTAGTTCGGTTTTAAACTTAGAAAAAAACTTTTGGGCATCGAAGCTGCATCAAAATCGATCAGTGGAGTGTTATCTAGAACCAGTCACGCTATAGTTTTCATTTGAATGGGCAATCATTCTTTGTTACCTGATGTTATTTCAGGCTTCAGCTAAAAGATATTCTCTTTTCATTTTGATATTTACAGTCACATAAGATGCATGTTTACCTCCAATCCCTTAATAATATGCACAAATTTGCTATACATGTACAGTGATGATTTGCTTCTACAAGAAGATAGCACAGATGAGAGTGTCATTGCTAATGCATTCAGCAGAAGTATGCAACTTGGTTCAACAGATGCCGCCAGTTCCAGAAGGTTCAACAGTAATAATGCCTCGGCCTCATCCCAAAGGTTAAAAGATAGGGAAATTTGACTTTATACTCATGCAAATCATTTAATGCTGTTTTTCGTTTTAACTCTTGATGGATCTGATTGGCTTAATGCCTTGTAACTTTGAATCTACTTTCAGGAGATATGTTCTCAATCAAGCCTTTTCGCAAGTAGAGATTGGGAGCCCTCCAAGTAATGATCCTCATGCCAGATTTGGCCAACTTATGCCAGGATCACAATTCACTCCTCATCTCTCCCAGAATTCTCCAAGTCGCTTAGGGCAGCAGGCTCAACGGGTCAATCGTGGGAGACCAAATGCCGGAAGGGCGATGGATCGGAATAACATCAATGCACAGCTTCCTCCGTCCAACAATAATTCTGGGGGTCAACGCTCACCCAGAAGTAGCTCATATACCAGTGGTGTCCCTTGGGGTAACTTTATTTCGCTCTTAACTTTCTCTAGAGATCGTTCTCTTTTCTTACAAACAGTGATTGGTCGTAGCCTGTAAATGACGATGTCTTGCAGGAGGACGTAGAAGTAACAACCATCATGTCCCGAATGGAAGGATGGACTATGGAAGTATTGCCTAAGTCTGCGGTCTTAGCTTCCATTTATTTTGTTCTTTCTCTTGGTGTGCAATCTTCTTGTTGGAAGTTTGGGAACAATGTTTGTACTGAGACAAGAAGAAACAAAACTAGTTCATGGCTTGTGGGCTTTTGATCAGAAAATGCTTATTCATGGTGCTTGTTGCACAAATAAACAAAAAAAAATGTTATTGATATTGTTCGTCTTCCTGGTTATCTATTTATAGCAACTACGTATTGATATTGAATGGATATTTTTAAAAAGACGTTGGTCGTTTAAATCAGAGTTTCTTGTGAATCTTGATTTATCGCATTTCTCTCCAAGTCTATTGTATGTAAAGTGTAGTCTCTCTCGTTCATCTCTTAATTTCACCAACACCTCTTAAGTTTAAAAAACATCTCTTAAGTGGTTCTATTATTAAACACAGAAGAAACGATGATTGTGAGACGTCCAAAAGCAGTCTTGAAGCTAAGATTGAAAACAAACAAAAAACTCTCATTGCATTCCAATAACAGACATTAGAACGCAAAGTCTTTCACTAACATGTGCAGTTTCTTGATTCTCTTTATCCAACATGGATGTCGGCACTTCCACACCCATAAACATATAGAGCTTCTTCAATTCTTCAGAATATGTCGTGCTCCTAGCAACACTATATCCTATTATTTTCCTTAACGCCTCCATCTTTGCCCATATCTGCTCCTCGCTATACAACACCATCTACATCCCAAAAACTATATCTCAGTAAACAATACTTGACGGTATCCTTTTCAAACAATACAATGCACAGTCACAAGTTCACAACTAACATGCTATTATCTATCAAGAAAGATAAAGAGGAAGAATAAGACAAGTATGCTTCACAGATACTGTTACAAGGAAGAATTCTAAGAGATTTCCTCAAGCTTCATAAAGAAGTTCGCCTGCAATATGGTTTATTGACTTTGACACGCTTAAGTCTAATTGCTCTTTCAGTTTATTTTCAGTGAGAGAGGCAAATCAAAGTGAAAAGCATCTGGATCCATAACCAGAGGCAAAAAATGAGTTCAAGAAGCTATATGCTATTACACCTTCACCATGGACTCTAATAAACTCACACTATACCAAAAGACCCCTTTCTCTCAATAGAGGATGAAGAAAATAGATCATATATGTTCTTATAAGATTCATGTTGATATGCAAACAAATGATTTTGCGCTTTCTATGCACCAAAACACTTCTGAAAACTATTATTGTTTTCCTATTTTTCTTATTATTGCTTCTTCGTTTGGATCTTCTTCAAACGGGGTGAGTCCTAGTCAAGGAACTGGACTGTTTGGGAAGATCTAATTTTGGTTAACCCCTTATCTAAAAACTGTACTAACCCTATTTTATTTTCCTTTTAGGAACCCATGCCATTGCTTTTAGGAACCCGTACCAGTCTGTAAGTTATCAAACAAACGAAGCCCTGAAGACGCATTACACTTAACCCAGAAAAATTCGTAGTCACTACAATATAGAAGACTTTAAAAACTTGTTACTGGCTGCATATAAATATATACATAAGCAAAAGGAAACAACATAACAAAACATTTCTAACATAATTGTCCCCCATACATCATTTAAATAACATCACACCAAGAACATGGAAACTAGAATCAAGCATGGTCAATCCGATGATGCTATACATGTTGTCACCAGTAGTTAAAATCATAGGATGAGCGCTAAACTTTTTTTTGGTTGTAAATTGGCTTTCACTGAATGGAAAACATCCTAACCTCAGTTGATGATTTTTCCATAGCCTTCCCTCTAGATGCTTCTTTTGTAGTAGACTCAAGTGTCCCTGCAAATAAAAGAAAAAGCTTGAAGATTCATAAGCTGATGATTTCACATATTACTGAAACCTGCAAGCTGCACATGTGGATATATATATATATCCACCTTCAAGTCTAGTTCTAGATACTTTCTTCCTTCTTGATAGATCTTCAACTCTTGTCGACTCTTTGTTGTCCTCTCCAAAAGTTTTTTCATAGATTTCTCTACCAAGGGATTGATTAGCATTACTCTCGTTGTCTCTAATACCGTCTAACAATCTCTTTGACTCTTTTTTGATATCCTCAGGGGTTTGATACATATCACACATAATGTTAGTCACCCTCAAGGGTGCTATGTCAGTGTCACATTCTTTGACAGAAACTGCAACAGTCCCCTCGTCCTCAGACTGCACTAAAAACGGGTCACTCATAGCCGCTCCTGCCATTCCATCATCACCGTGACCAACCTTGTTGTGGAGTAGCACCATTTTATCACCTCTTCCACCAAAAGCAGTAGCAGGAAGCAATTTTCTCATCAGCTTTTCAGTACAAATATAGCTTGCCAAGAGAAAACAATAGGGAAGGGACGAGACTAAGGCGATTGTGGAAGCAACAATGAGTGGAGGAACAAGGAATGGTGCGAGAAACATGAAAAAAACTGCTGCAAGAATCTTCTTTCCCAAACTTACCCTTTTCCTCCAAATCCAACCCATTCTTGCTTCCTAACACTGCTGAAATTAGTAATATTACTGCCATTGCATTCAAAATGTAGGAACAAAATATGCTTCTAGGAAAAATCTCAACAAAACCAGTCACCAACTACTTTCTTAACCCTTGTTCGTTATTCATCTGTATATATGCATCACACTAAAAGATAAAATTCGTGATGGTTGACTAACAAAAACACTTAACTAAGATTTTTTTCCCTGTAAACATCAAATTTTCAAGAAAGAAAACAAAAGACTCAAACCTGATAAGGCGATATGACCGAGGATAAGCAAAATAATCGCAGATTCAGCAACACTCAAAGTGCTGCAAAAAAACTCTCTAGTTAAAGGCAGGAGCAGCAGAGAGACACCTGTTGGGATTGGGACAACACAACAAGGTTGCATGGCAATTGTTGATTTTGTTCTCTAACGTGGCCGTTCCTGATATTATGAAGTCAATGTTGTTCCCCAACTTGGAGTATAATATCTTTTTTTTTAATGTTTATTATTACCTTTTTTAAGTTTTCCGATCATTTTTTATTTATTTATTTGAACTGTACAAATAAACAGGAGTAATTTAGCCAATATACCAAAAAAAAAATTATTTAGGAATTTGCCACAGAGAGGAAAAGATAGTGACGAGGAAACGGAAGATAAAGGAGAAATAGGATATGCAGCTAAATAAGAGGTTTTATGTGTGTATGGAATACAAATACTCTAAACAGTTTTGGTAATATGCGTTAGGAATTGCCTCCTTCGAAATGGTTAATGTGACAGCACAAACGCCACCGTTTTACTAAACCGACAACTCTACGTTTTATGTTTTCTTATTTGCTATATTTCTATTTTTTTCTTATGGATAATTATCAAACTTGTTAAGATAATGATCCAAAGTGTTTTAGGATTAAGAACTTTAAGTTTTATATAAAGTGTAGCCTTCACAAGTTTTAATAATAAACATCAAATTTTACATTCATCTCAATATCTAATTGCTTTCTATGCAAGAAACATTATTATCATCAAAAATCTCAGATTCTCTGAGCTGATCCTTCTTCCTACATGGTCAACTTTTAGGTCTACGCATCTCCTTCTTTCTAACCTGCAAGTAGGGTTACTAGTTTGGAACTTATATTCCATTATCTTATCTCATTGGTATCAGAGACTAAACTCCTTAGAACCAAGCTATAACAGGACTACTGCCGCTTTCAACAACATGAGCAAACATATTGACGAGCTGCACTCATCAAAAATTTCAACAAACAGAGGAGATCCGCAAGGAACTTGGAGACAAAATTTCAGCACTCGAAAAAATCATCGGGAAGTATTTTGCTAACACTTCACCACCACGTACCCAACGTGACGGAAAACAAAGTGAACCATCTTCAGATATTACTGGAGGAATGCCTCAACCAGACCCACAAGATCGTTTCACTCCGGAGCATAGTACCTCCAAAACAACCCCACCAACATCGACAACAACACAAACCACAACCCACCTTTCCACCATGGATTATTGGATTATCGTCTCGTCTAACAAAAATCGGTTTCCCAATGTTCGATGGCTCTGCACTCAGAGAATGGATTTACCGTTGTGAACAATTCTTCTCCATTGATAGTACTCCGCCAGAATTAAAGGTTCGTCTCTCCTCTCTTCACATGACATGCAAAGCTCTCCAATGGAATCACGCCTATATTTCCAATCGCGACAACATATTTTCGCTATGGCCAGAATACATTGCCGCAATCTCGAAACGTTTCAGTGAGCTTTACGATGATCCCCTGTCAGAGTTAGTAAGCTTGAAGCAAGGAACCAACACCATTGATGTGTATCTGAAAAATTTTGATAGCGCCATGACAAGGATCACTCTTGCTCTGGGTCACGCTTTAAGCATATTCTTGACAAACATGCATCATCATCTAGCTCTTCACGTGCGACAATTCAAAGAAAATACAGTTCCCGAAGCAGCAAAAATAGCTAAATTGCACGAGCTATCTTTGTTACATACTTCTACAAGGACATCTCGTTCCGGTTTCAACCCATCTCAAAAATCAAACTTCTCGCAACCAAACAAGAACCACTACAACACGCCATCAACACCCACGACTAACACTGTCGTGAAAAACAAACCACTCATCCCCAATGTTCCACAAAGACGGGTTTCTTTCGAAGAAATGCAGGAGCGGAAGCGTAAAGGTTATCATGTTTTTTTGAAGAACCGTTTACACCGGGTCACCACCTTAAGCATAAACGAGCTGAGTTTTTGTTCTTAGACTTGGAAGCTGAGACAGAATTTGACGAAAAAATTACACTAGGGGAGCAAATCCGTGAGACAACTATAAGCGACGAAGACGACAAAGTTCCAACTATCTCCGTCCATGCTCTTAACGGTGCCCCAACATTCAATTGTATGCGTCTAATGGGATAGTACGAGAAGCACAAACTAAACATACTGATTGACCCAGGCAGTACACACAACTTTCTAGATCTCCAAAACGCTAAAGGACTTGGCTGTTCCTTGACACCAATCAAGCCTATGGCAGTTGTTGCAGCAAGTGTAGCTCCTTTACATGGAAGATGAAAGGTTATGAGTTCATGGTTGAGATCAGAACCTTACCGCTAGGATGCAGTGATTTAGTCCTCAGTGTTCAATAGCTCGCCACCTTAGGACCAATCCTTTGGGACTTCTTAAATCTTCGCATGGAATTTAATTTCAATGGTCTGAAACATGTTCTAAGAGGGATAACACCAAACAACTCTAAAGTTGTCTCTGCAAGCACCCTCAACAAACTTATGTTGCAAGAACCACAAATTTCTCTACTTCATCTTCGTGAAGTTAACAACATAGACGAAGAGCAACAACCCCTTGACCCGACGACAATTCGTTATAACATTGAAGCAAGTGATGCCGAGACCGAAAACACTAATTCACTACAACAACTCCTTGAATTGTACAAAGTCGTCTTTGACGAACCATCTTCCTTACCACCATACCGTAACGGTTTCAACCACAAAATTCCCCTGGAAGCATGAGCAACCTCAATAAATCTCAGACCTTATCGCTACTCGTCGCTACAAAAGGATTCAATCGACAAGATGATTCAAGATATTCTTACTTAAGGTATCATTCAGTATAGCGCAAGTCCCTACGCCTCACCAGTGGTACTCGCAAAAAATAAAGACGGTTCTTGGCGACTATGTGTAGACTACAGAGGTCTCAATAAACGACAAATAAAAGACAAATACCCCATACCACTCCTAGAGGATTTACTCGACGAATTGGGCTGCTCAATATTTTTCTCTAAACTGGATTTACGAGCAGGGTTTCACCAACTCTGTATGTCTCCATGAACAAGATGGCTTTCAAAACACATTCAGGCCATTATGAGTACCTCATGATGCCGTTTGGTCTCACTAACGCACCTTGCACGTTTTAGGGACTCATGAACCACGTTTTTGCACCCATTCTCCGTAAGTTTCTTCTGGTTTCGTCGATGATTGGGAAGAACATCTTGTCCACTTGGAGACAACCTTCGCTATACTACGACATCAACAACTCTATCTCAAGAAATCAAAGTGTACTTTTGGTGCAACGCGAATCGAATACCTCGCTCACTTTATCTCTAATGAAGGCGTTAGCACTGATCCAACAAATATAAAATCAGTCGAAAACTGGCCACCCTCAAAGAACCAAAAGCAGCTTCGAAGCTTCTTGGGACTTGTCAATTACTATCGGAGGTTTATACAAGGACACAACATCATCGCTCGTCCCCTTACTATCATGTTCCGCAAAGATGGCTTATCCTGGGATACAGAGGCATCAACATCATTCCAACTACTGAAACAAGCGCTAATCTCAGCCCCAGTGCTCGCACTCCCCGACTTTACAAAGATTTTTATCGCCGAAACGGATGCCTCTAACACTGGCATTGGCGCAGTTCTTATGCAAGACAATCACCAAGTGTGTTACATTAGTCGGGCATTGGGACCTTGCCATCAAGGTCTATCAGTCTACGAGAAGGAACTCCTTGCTGTGGTCCACGCCATACATACCTGGAATCCAAACCTAGCTGACAAAAAGTTTATCATTCGCACGGATCAAAAGAGTTTGAAATACCTCTTGGAATAGATGATCACCACTCCATTCCAGCACATGTGGTTTCAAAATTGATGGGCTATAATTTTGAGATTCAGTATAAGGAAGGCAAAGAAAATGTCGCAGCAGATGCTTTATCTAGAGTATCGGGTTCACAACTTCTTCAATTGTCACTTTCTCAAGCTCACCACGGGTTCTATGAGGCTTTGAAGCTCCTTTGGGATACAGACCCCGCTCTTAAGCAATTTATCACTGGGCTACAGGATAAACCATCTTCACACGCCGCATACACCTTTATCAATGGGGAGCTTTGCCGCTGCGGAAAACTTGTAATTGGTAACGATCCAACTATCAAACTTCATATCATTCAGTGGCTCCATGATTCCGCTGTAGGTGGTCATTCAGGTCGCGAGGCAACGCTACAACGAATCAAATCACTGTTCAACTGGCCCAAGATGAGCTTGGAGGTTCAAAACTACGTCAGGAATTGTCTGGTTTGTCAGAGAAATAAATATGATTTGGCCATTAAACCTGGACTTCTCCAGCCTCATCATGTACCTACTGGTGTTTGGGAACAATCAGTCTTGATTTTATCGAGGGATTACTACCGTCGTCTGGTAAACATTACATCCTCGTAGTCAGTGATAGACTAAGTAAGAATGCACATTTCCTTGCTTTGTCTCACCCATATACAACCATGGACGTCGCAAAAGGTATACTTGGATCAGGTTTTCGCCTACACGGAATGCCCAAAAACATTACAAGTGATCGTGATCCAACGTTTCTTAGTGAGGTATGGAGAGAGATGTTTCTTGTTCATGGTGTCGACTTAAAATTCTCCACGGCATACCACCCCCAGTCTGATGGACAGACCGAAGTTATTGACAAAACTTTGGAAACTTATCTTCGATGCATGACGTATGATTCACCTTCTACATGGGGTGAATGGTTACCTTTAGCAGAATGGTGATATAACACTACATACCATACAACAACACACAGCTCACCTTTTTAAATCATATATGGACATACACCACCGATGCATTTGTCTTACCTTCTTGGTGAAAGTACATCTGTCGCAGTGGACAGATCCTTACAAAAAAGAGAAGAACTCATCGACATGATGAAGTTCCACCTTTTGCGTGCCCAAAACAAGATGAAACAGTACGCTGATTCTCGTCGTTCTGCTCGAGAGTTTAAAATAGGGGACCATGTCTATCTCAAGCTCCAACCTTATAGGCAGCATTCCCTCAAGGCTCGTCATTTGCCTCATAAAATGTCACCAAGGTTTTATGGACCATATGAAATACAAGATCGTGTTGGCTCCTTAGCCTATAAACTTTGTCTTCCACCGGGTGCTGCTATCCATAATGTCTTCCATGTCAGCCAGCTTTAGCTCCGCCCAAACCTGCCCACAACTCCATCAACCCTACCTCAGTATTTAAAAGACATTGGGACTGCTAAGGTACAAGAAATGATTCTCGAAAAGAAGATGGTGAATTGCATGAATATAGCAGTCACAAAAGTATTAGTACAATGGAAAGGTTACCCTCTGGAACACGCCACATGGGAGTTCTATCAAGACTTTGTCGCCAAACATCCCGACTTTAATACTTGAGGCCAAGTATTTTCTGAAGGAAAGAGTATTGTGACAGCACAAACGCCACCGTTCTACTAAACCGACCACTCTACGTTTTATGTTTTCTTATTAGCTTTATTTCTATTTCTTCTTATAGATAATTATCAAACTTGTTAGGGTAATGATCCAAAGTATTTTAAGATTATGAACTTTGAGTTTTATATAAGGCGTAACCTTCACAAGTTTTAATAACAAGAATCAAGTTTAACATTCATGTCAATCTCTAATTACTTTATGTGCAAGAAACATCATTATCATCAAAGATCTCAGGTTCTCTGAGCTGATCCTTCTTCCTACGTGGTCAACTCTTAGGTCTGTGCATCCCCTTCCTTCTAGCCTGCAAGTAGGGTTAATAGTTTGGGACTTATACTTTATTATCCTATCTCAGTTAAAGTGCAACTTTTGATTGTAGTTATCGAAGTGAAGGTGACACTGTTGGGTTTAGATGGATAATTAGAAATGATCATGGAACTTATTTAGGATCTGGTATGGTTACTATTGAGCTTGTAACTTCCCTCTACAAGATGAAGCTCTTGGTTTTCTCTGTGCTTTACAACAAATCTGGATAAGTGGATAAGGAAGGTATGGTTTGAAGGAGATAGCAACAAACTTGATCGTATTATCAACACAATGCTAATCAATCATGTTCAATTTGATAACATCCTACATGATATACGGTACTGGATGAAATTATTTTCAGAGTATTCTTGATCAGTGCCTGACTTTTAACAATGAGGAAATCAAAGCTGCTTGTGCTCTTCTTTTGGGACAGAATCGAGCTCCAACCGTTCAATTAGTGTTGCCGACGTCTCCTGGATTAGATCACAAGCACAAATTAGTCTTCATGCCTTGCTTTTATTTTTTTTCTGAGAGATCGTATTTTCATGATTTCCTTCCATTTCCATGACATAAGGGCCGTAAATCTTCGTATGAGGATTCGGGTTTGTTATCTATATCCACCCTGTTTGAGAGAGTTTAAAATTTTTCAAAGAGATTGACGTTTTGACCAATTTCGTAGTTGCAAGTTCCTAGGATCATGGCTAATCCCATCGCCGTAGCTGTTCGAATTGAGGGAGATTGGGAGGCTGTCGGGGTTTCTAAGGACTCTGTTGGAGATCGGCCTTAAGGTAAACATGTCGTTCTGCCCACGGGACGGGCTCATAGGGACATCCTCGACACCAAGGTTACGGTGACCCTCTCATAAATCGAACTCAAGTTGGAATGTCATCTTGATCAATTTTGACTCGGAGTACTCTTCGAACCGATAGTCCCTCTTCTTGGGAATTTTCCTATGACAAGGATGGTCTCTTAATCGAGGAACGGAGAAAATCTCCCTTATGTCAAGGAAAATCAAGTCCAGAACTGTGTACTTCCTACTCTTGACGACATGGTGGATTACGAGGAGTATGTTCGGATGGCGGTGACAAACGCAAGGTTATGTGGGTTCTAATCTTGTTCTTCTCCTATTTTGATAGATTTGTGCTAGATCCATTTCTTTTGTTTCTTCAGGCTATGGAGGTGAGCAATGAATATTCCATTGTGATGGAAAAACGGTTTGTCGATCTTCTAAGCAGAGAGGAGATTACAGATCATTTGTTGACTTTCCAGCGACTTTGGGGCGATTTGGATGCTGCGATGGTTAGAGATCAAGAACGATCCGTCGAAGTCAGGATGCTGAAGGGGAAATTGGTGGTTACCGGCTCCTCGTTCTTTCGTATTTTCAAATACTTTTCATAATACTAGTTTTTCGAACCTAGTCCCATAATCGTCCATTATCCTAAAATCAGGGTTCTAGTTAGCTACTCTAGAACACAAGCATTACAAGCAATTCCCTATCACCTAAGCAATTTTATAGTTTTGGCTAATCCTTCATAACTCTAATTAAACCCTAAATCTAACAAGTTAGTTACTCAAACATAGCAAATCAAACCATAAGGTTAACTTGAATAAGATGCGTAAATAGAATAATGTAGAGAAAATGGAGTTCTAATATAAAGCTCTGAAGGAGTCTTGGACCTTCTTTCCAAACTTAAAATCCCTAAAATGTTTGATGTGTAAAATAAGAAAACGTAAAAAGTTGCTCTCTGCCTAAATAATGGCATAACACTTAAATATTAGGTAAATCTCACCATGGGTAGTCTTATAGTTATGTAATACATTGGGCTTTAAGTTGGCCAAGAAATATGTCAGTCAACGACAAAGGATGTCTGTCGATCGACATTCATCTCTGATGTCGACTCTGGCTGGTTCGATGAACAACTACGAGTTTCTATCTTCATCTCCAAAATGGTCCAAAATCACCACATTGCTCTAACACATACCCGAACTTGTAAAGACTCCAAAACACTTATATACCATGCCTGAAAACTGGTAAAATTCATTGTATATCATCTCTATCCTGGAGGGTAATTTCTGATAAAGTCGGCTAGTACTTGCGCCTTAGAGCTTACCAAGTTTGTACTCAATGTCATATTTTCTTAGTTGATCCCTCATTTTGCTAGTCTCCCCAATTAACTAGGACTGTGCAAGATTGTACGTAGTGGTTGGGACGTCTTATGATGATGGTGTGAGATTGGAAGTAAGGTCTGAGTTATCATGCGGCCATGACGACCGTGAGTGCTAGTTTTGCCATCGCCGGGTATCCTGTTTCAGTATTGACCAGCGATCTGCTTACGTAGTAATTCGGATTTTGCTCGTTATTTTCCTCGAGTCAAGACACCATTTACTTCACACTTGGGAGTCGCGACGTAGAGGTACATAGTTTTGCACTCTAATGGTTTCAATAGCACGGGGGGTTGTTCAACTATTTTAACGCAGATTCATGTTCCTTGTTCCATTCAAAATTCTTATTTCCCGTTACATTTTTGTAGAAAGAGAGGCACTTGAAATAAAGCGGTTTACTGCTGTTATTTTCTCGGTGAGTCGCTGGACTTCCCGAGTTGAATTTGGCTATGATGTGTTGATGAAAGTTGCGATCTGATTTTGTTTGGCTTCCTCTTTCGGTAATGAGGTACCCGTGAAAACTCTCCCCAGGCCTCCTCGAACGTGCACTTTGTCATTCTGAATTTTTTTAATATGTTGAATCATTCTTGTAGTTGAGGAATGTGATCCCGACTCTTGATGATTTTACTAACATGTCGTCAATGTATACTGCCATTGTCTTGCCGAGTTGCTAAAAAAACATTCGGTTTACTAGCCGATATTTTGTGGCTCCAGCATTCTTGATGCAGAAGGACATTAGTTTATAACAGTAAGTACCTCGATCCTCGATGAAACTTGTCTTTTCTTGATCTTCTGGGTTCATTAGGATCTGGTTATATCCGGAAAATGCATCCATGAATGCTTGTAATTTGTGTATTGCGATGGCTTCTACTAGGCGGAGAATATGCAGGAGTTGGAACCTTTCCTTTGTATAGGCTTTGTTGAGATTAATTAAATAATTGCATACTTTCCTCTTCTCGTTTGTTTTTATCACCACCAGATTGGCGAGTCAGTCAGGGTATTGTATGTACATCTCGGTTGGACCTTATCTTCAAGAGCTTATCGACTTTGTCGTTAACTGCTCGCTCTGGGCCTAACTTCCTCTATTTGTTCATGAGTTTGAAGGTTGGATTTACATTTAAATCGTGCGAAGTGATCCAAATATCTATTTCAGGTATATCTCTGCCGACTAAGCAAATGTATGAATATTTCGTTTTAAGAATGCCAAGAAGCTATCTCTTACTTCTCGGGGGAGATTGATTCCTATGTTCACGCATTTCTCGGGAAGGTAGTCATTTAGGGTGACGGCATTGGCTAAGCCCTTTCGAGGTCTCAGACAAAGAGGTTGGGTATTCCAGGTTGCTTTGATTATGTATGTCGAGTTTTCAGGAATCTGTTCATGTAGCAAGCTCGCGAAGATTTCTGGCTTCCTCTGATGGTCTTCTCGTCAATTTCGAAAAATAATCTTTACGCAGTGGTTGTAAATTGAAGGAGAAAATTTCATCTTCTGCAGCTAAGGTAGTCGCAATATGGTAACGAAGGGGATGAAGTGTTGTATTACTATGAATTCAACTTCGCATTCGAGATCGTGGCCCTTGGCTACCATTGAGACAGAACCTAGTGGTTGGCCTGAAATTCCGCTGAGGATATTAAGGGGTGTTGTCTTATGTGTTGATATAGGATCGATGCAATTTATTGCCTTAAAGGCTTCTCGTATCTATACGTATATGTGAGAGGGTGGTGCCTCTTATTTTGAGTTCGATGACAAAAGCGTTGTCTTGAGGTTTGTCAAGTTTAACCGTCTCATGCTCGCTGATGGTGATCTCGTTGTTATTAGTATCCACCTCTTACGCTGGATCGATGCTCCATTGATTCTATTTGGGTTCGATGTCTGCAATATTACGGAGCGGGCATCTGATCGTTTGAGTTTGGTGATTGTTGGTCACTTTTTGGCAGGTCGTTCCGGTAAGGTCCGCTCATCACTCCCCTTTTTTGTAGTTTGATTGGCATGTGTTGATTTGCCCATTGATGTTCTGTTTGTCGAGTCGGATATGGGGAGATTTACATAAACAGTTTGCGTGTGATCCAAAATCCAACCAGACCCGGTTTGCGTGGGATCCATAATCTTTCTTAGGAATTGATCGGATTCTTAGCAGAGCTGTTTTCGTCCCCCCGCCCCCTACAGTCGGTGATATACCATGATTTTGACCCACTTTTGATCATGGTATTTCTATGATTTTATTATATAAACCTATGTTTTGGAGTCTATTAGGTATGTTTTCAGGTTTAGGAGCACTTTGGAGTAAAGTGATGATTTAGGTGCCCTTTTTGAGCTTAAAAGAGAGTTTCCCGAGATGACTATGAAGATCAGAGATACATATCGATCGATACACATCCTGTGTAATCGATCGATGACGCTTTTAGAAGATGACGAATCAAGATACCATATCGGTCGATGTTCA
>JABAYD010022022.1:0-11197 GCA_014822095.1 Diplotaxis tenuifolia
GAATCAAGAAAACACTTCTTCTTGTTCTTCTTCGAGTTTGGTCGAGTACAAGAGGCGTCGTGTGGTGGAGTACACCGATGACGAACCCATCAGAGCACAACCCAATAGAGCAATCAAGGCTTCGGTTAAGAAAAGAAAGGGACCGGTTAAGCAAAAGGAACCGGTAAGGAGAGAACCTATGGTGACTCCGGGATGGTTGGTTGAGCTGATGAGTAAAAAAAACGGTGTGGTTGCGAAGCTGGTGATAGAGAAGGTGATAACAAAGACGGATCTAAAACCAGACCAGGGACGTTTCTTGATACCCTTTAAGCAGATAACAGAGGATGACTTCTTGACCAAGGCAGAGCTGAAGATCGTAAAGAAGCATCAAAGCGCAGATGGTAAGAAAGGAGATCGTCCGAAAGGACTTGATGTCTTCTTGTTGAATAGCAATGATGTTGAGGAGCAATGGAACGCTAACCTGAGGATATGGGACATGAAGACCACTTCCAACTACGCCTTGTGTTGTGGTTGGAACCTGTTCGTCCGAGAAAACGACTTAGAGGTTAACCAGACTCGTCAGCTCTGGTCCTTTCACTCTCGAGATGGGAAGCTCTATCTTGCTTTTGATCCTCTTGATGTGGCTCAAGATCAAGATGAGGAGGATATGTCTCTAGCTATGGTTCCATTTAGCCCTGCAGCTTCATCTTCATCCATGGCTATGGATGTAATCTCTGAGGATGATCCGTTTGTGTGTGAAGAGATAAACAGGAGTCTTGTGCCTTATTGGTTTCCAAGGAGAAGTAGAACTCCTCGAGTTTGGATTCCAGATTCAATAAGTGACTCTAGCGATCTCGGCCAAAAGAACATATTGGAGGGTTTGGATCTAAACAGAACACCACCACCAGAGGAAATGGATATGGATATGGATCCTCTCGAGGCTGTACAAGAGATGCATATTTGGAGGACCTCACAGGAAACCCTCACACTGGACCTCGAGCTCCGGTTGTGATTAGAGATTCATGGGGAAACAGCTCTGCTCTATGTGACTTAAAATCTTTTGTGTTATTCTCAGATCCCTAGCTCTCTCTCTATTGCCGTGTCACGCAAGTAGTTTATTTTTTAGGCATTCAAAGGATTTTTGTTTTGTTGGTTTTTGGTAGACTAATCCCTGAGTGTTGTAGCTTCCTTAATTGAATAGACGATAACAATGTTTACTTATATTTGTATTTCAAACTGGGTTGACTATGTCGATGAGTAAATGCTTTAACCAGATAAGACCAGGATAACAAACCAATTGATTACACAAGGAAAGATAATCCACGCAAACTCAAATGTAGCCAAGAAACAACACTTGATGGGTTAACAAATAGATAGTCATAAACAGAAAGAGAAATGTGATGTCATAGTATTCAGAAAAGATTATGTAAGTTTTTACTCAATTAGTGGCAGAGAGTGAGGATGTGAGCCAAGAGAAGAAGCCAAGCCTTGTTCTTCTGCTAAACCTCTCTGCAGAATACTCCACCAGCTTATTCCACAGATCTCCTACATTCATTTCTTTCAGACTGATCCTTTCAATCACCTGAAAAAGCTTATACTATATAACATTCTTTCTCAAGGTCTTGAGATAGTGATGTAGTGTCCAAGGAGTTAGGATTCTAAATAACCTGATTGACATTTTGCAATGCTTGGAGGCCAAATGTGTAGTATGACATGAATGGTCTTCCCGCCTGAAGAAAGTAGATTCAGAGTGTTAAAGAATGATAACTTTTTTAGCAAAGAAAAGCAGAGAAGCGTACCTGTGAAATGGCAAGCCATTGAAGCATGATTTTTACTTCTGGATCACCTCCAAACACACCACAACCCCAGTTCCCTGTAGCTACACCAATCTTGTCTTCATGATTATCCATACACCGTCTCTGAGAGCTTTCTCCAGCTGATGAGGGAGGAATACTGGCTTGATGTTTACATTGATGCAAGTATCCACTAAAAGCCTTGTTAATCTCTCTACAGAAACAATAGAAGTAAAGAACTGAGAAATTCACAATCCTTAACCCATATGAAAAGAAAGGAGTTAAGGCAAAGTTTTAGTTACCGAAATAGGCCCTCAGGTTTGTACTGTGTACTTCCTGGGTTAGGAAGGGCATCTATTGCTATGACTCTTGTCTTTCGCCTCTTGAAACTGTCAAAGTCCTTCTCGTCTGTGTAATCTCCAGCGTATTGAAACGAAGGTCCATACCTATGGTGTGCCACCATGTTGTTTAATTTCCTTGAAGACTATAAATAAGCTTAGCATCTACTTTCAGTTCGCTGGTGGTACTTACCCTGTGTAACGTGAAAATCTTTCAACACCAACAATCTCAATAGCTTCATTTGCATCCATACGAGGCAAGAAAATCATCCCAGCTATAAGTTCTGGATTGATCACAAACCTTATTTCTTCCTACACAAGAGACGTTTTGACATGTTCAGCAGATCATTATTTAAGAAACTGATAAAAGAAGGAGGTAACAAGTCATACCTGTAGAGTATCATAGCTCAGAGTAAGGCCTCCAAAATACTCATCTGCAAAATCCACTTCAAGAGCTTCACCAGGTTGATCTTCTATAGCTCCCGAGGTATGAATCTACTCCAGTAAAAAAAAAATGGATTAAAAGGATGATAACCTAAAGCATACTCACAAAATCAACTAAGAGTGTTTCTATGTTACCTCAACAGAGCAAAGAGGGGTGGTGGATTTGGCCCAGTAGTCAGCCTCAGGATAAGAAACATAGTGAGGATTGTGTCTTCGCGAAAGAACTTTCCTCTCAAATGAAACAAAGCCTTTGGGCATACATTTACATACTCTTTCAAAGTAATTGACAAGGCATTTTATTTTGTTTTCTCGCTTTGTGCAGCTACTCATAGAGGGAAACCTTAAACACACAAAAGTAGTATTTGTTAACTTTGGGGCATATAGTTGTAACTAGTAAGGATAAGAATGGAGTCACATACGAAAACAAATCATCAAAGTTGATGCTTTGAAGATACTTTGAGCGTCTGTCAGCTTCCGGGAACAAACAAAAGAAGGAGCATGTAAGAAGAGCTGCAATCAACTCCTGCAAGGACGGCAAATAATACTAAGCTATGAAAAAGTAGAAGCGATGAATGAGTTTGAATGCAAGAGATACTAGAAAGGTAATATCTAGTAACTTCCATTCAATGCGACCAAACACATGTTTTAAACTCAGTGGATCTATAAACCTGGCTAAGAAACACAATGCCAGCTTCTTGAGGGGCTAATATGCGAAGCTTAGATGTAATTCCATCAAGAACATTGTCTGCATTCTGATAATGCGTTTCTAACATTGAAGGTAACTGGAGAAGTAATCCGCATAACACAGGAATCACCTCACCGAAAAACTTAGCTGATTCTTCTCTGGACATTATCTGCATCATAAGAAAACAAGTGTGTGTGTCCATTAGTCCATGAAATTTCTAGTGTCCCAGTTAAAATGTTAAATGTTCAGCTATTGACCTATGGTGTCATCTTTAGAGACAATGAATAAACAAATACAAATAGCCAAGAGGATAGATGAAAAGATATAAGAATTATTACCTTGTCAAAGAAAACAGAGTACCCTTGTAATGGATTAGGTGAGAGATCAGCTGCATTCAAGGAGAGGGTTTTGCGCATATTTGTGATATGCAAGGCAAGAACTTTGCCAGAGTTGACCATTGACTTGTTCGGTCCCTCAGCCATTGTTTGGAGCTCTTGCTCAACAGAACGTGGCCAGGCTAGAGATGAAGACTGAGCCACAAGAGGCAAATACTTAAGAAATGGCCTAAGATCTTCCTTCTTCTCCATCTTTATCGCCTTTCCTAATTTCCTGAAGAACATTTACAAAGCAGGAGATAAAACTATGGAATGGATAAAGGAGAAGATATCAATATCTTATGTTGTATACATAGTTCGTTAACTTTTAGTTCTTTATAACAGACGGCACCAAAGTCAAACAAAGAACACGTTTTACTCAGAGACTCAGTCCATTCATTTACTCTGTCAGCAAAGGTTTTGACCGGGAAATTTCAGCATAACAAGACAAAAACTTCGTTTCATTTAAATATAAGTGTAACAAACATTTGACCAGTACCATACATCAGCAAGACTAGGGCACCTAATGAAATTGCTTTGATGATCAAAGACTGGTGATAATACAACTTTTTCATTCTTGCTAGTTGAAACTAATTACTTTTACGTATCTGTGAGGGCAAATGTCGCAGACAACTTGATCAAGGCAAATTTGCAGAGTCAAGACGGCCAGATAGCCTCATTGGGGGCAGCTAGAGACGGAAGTAACCAAGAGAAGAAGCCAAGATTTGTTTGCTTGCACAGCCTTTGAGCAGAATATTCTAGCATCATGTTCCAGAGATCTCCAACAGTCCAATCATGGGAAAGAATCCACTTGGTCACCTGTCCTTGCAAGATAATGTACCAGTTGCAAAATAAATGTAAGTACACACACGGCTTAAAAAAATTACAATACACTGAATTCTCTATTCCGCTTACTACAGACCCAACTATTAGTAAATATCAGTTCTGAAAGTAGAGAAGAAAAGGAAGAAACTGAAAGAGAAGATTCAGAATTGTGGAGTTTTAAGGAGCAGGAGACGTTACCTGATCTAGGTTTTCGAGGGCTTGCGTTCCAAAAGTGTAGTATGATATAAATGGTCTCCTCGCCTGAAAGTAGACATGAACAAGTCAAGAAACACGCATCAAATCAAAATCGCTATATATATCATCTTCCAAACCAAAAGTCTGAGTCTAATTCTAAAAAGTATTAGTTAAGACTAAAAAGTGGCATGGTGTGCGTGTTCAAGTCAAAACACACAAATTCATGGTTTTAGAGAGAAGTAATCCTTGTGTTTTATTCCTATAGCGTAATGGTACTCAACTAGTTCCATCCAGAAAAGTTCTA
Organism: Diplotaxis tenuifolia; assembly: GCA_014822095.1. Lineage (NCBI taxonomy): Eukaryota > Viridiplantae > Streptophyta > Magnoliopsida > Brassicales > Brassicaceae > Diplotaxis > Diplotaxis tenuifolia. The sequence continues at coordinate 4,938 of JABAYD010022022.1, forward strand.
ATTATGATGAGAAAGGGTACCTGGGAAGCAGCAAGCCATTGGATCATAGCCTTTAGTTCTGGGTCCCCTCCAAAAACACCACATCCCCAATTCCCAGTCGCCACACCAACATCTTCATCATCCATGCAATCGGATCCTTCAACATGAAAATCTCTTACAAAATAGCCAGCAGACTTTTCTCTATTTTTCTCAACATCATTTAACTGAGCTCCATATGACTGTACAAGCAGCAGCAGACAAAAACATAAGAGACTGAAACTGATACTTTCCGAAAGATTTAGCAAAATGTCCAACCGTAGTGGTTTCTGTTTGCGAGAGAGCAGAATCTTCGTCACTGGCAAGCTGCATTTCAGTGTCTCCTTTATCTATGATTATATTCTGGTGCTGCCAAGATTTTCTGTGAATTAAAAAGCCACATAGAGCTTTGTTAATCTCCCTGGAAAAGACAAAAAGAGAGAAAAAGACATTTAGATTTCAAGCGTAAAGAGAATAAAAGAGTAGCAAGCCTCTAAAATGTCAAATAAACACAAACTTTAGATTATCTAAAGAACCTACAAATAAGGTTTCACATACCGCAAAAGGCATATATCTTTAAAGTGTCTCATCTTCGGGGCACATAATGCATCTATTGCAACAATTCTGGTTCTTCGCCTTTTGAAAGCATCCATTGTCTTCTCGTCAATGTAGTCACCAGCAAACCGAAATGAAGATGCATACCTACAGCATAAAAAGGGTAATAACTATAAGGAATTAACCATTATTCAAAATTTGATGATCTAGATGCCAATATTTCTACGTGAGACAACATAAAACAATAGTTTAGTTGCACGAAACAGGATTTTTACAGACTGACATGTCAACGAGCCTATTGGTCCATAGAACTATCAATATACAGAGATCAATACAGCTACTACTAAGTAAAAATAGAACGATGCTGCAAAGCTACAAACTACAAAATCTCACCCTGTGTAGCATGAAAATATTTCTGCGCCAACTATTTCAATAGCTTCATTGTCATCCATGCGAGGCAAGAAAAGCATGCCAGCGATTAATTCAGGGTTGATCATGAAGCGTATCTCCTCCTGCATAAGAATCCATTTAGAAGTCTTTTACACCCAAAAAGGAACTCAATAATCATGTGTGCTTTCTGAAATCTAATATGCATTATGAGTCTCAAACCTGTACGCACCCCCTATTCAGGGCACCACCTCCAAGATACTTGTTTGCAAAGTCCACTTCCAGAGCATTATCAGATTGATCTTCTATTAACCCAGAAGAGTGAACCTATAACATTCAAAGCTGTTGGAAAATATAATCTACAAGCATTTGCAAATACTGTGGTGCAAAAGTAAGCAATGTTACAACCTTATTCTAATTACCTTAAAATCACAAAGGGAGATGTCAGACTTGCTCCAAAAATCAGTGTCAGGAGCAGTGGAAGAAGAATTGTGGTACTCAGATGGAAGTATCTTGCGTTCAAATGAAACAGTCCCAGTGGGCATACACGAGCACACCCTTTCGAAGTAATGCATGATACACCGTATCTTGCTTTCATGACTTTCACTATAACTTTCATAAAGGCTCCTGAAAAGCAAATGAAACTACTGATGTTGGTCCGCATCTATAAGAATTCGAAGACTTCAAATAAACTAACTCAATGGACACAAGACAAGATGCTGGCCAGTTTAACAAGTGAGCTGTCAAGGGATAGTGAAGCCCATATAGGATCTCTAGAGGATTTACTTTCTCTAGACTATAGACTGTGATCGTCAATGAAATAAATAATAAAATTCCCTTTCTTTCACAAAACATGTTTGATCCTTATCACTTAAGCTAAATAAAACTGACTTTTCAACATTACCCATTTCTTCCATACCTAATTGTTAGAAAAGTCTAGAAGTCAAAGAGAGGGAGAGATGACATACGCAAACAAATGATCAAAGTTGATGACTGGAAGGTCTTTTGCACCTCTATTAGAAACCGGAAACAAACAAAAGAAAGCGCAGGCAAGAAGAGCTCCAATTAACTCCTGCAAAGTTGAAATCGTAACTGTAAGAAAAAAAATAGAGACAAACTACACCTTAGACAAGACCAAGTCATTACTTTCCAAATACATGCTCTACTGTCCTCTAACCTAATAATATCTAACAAATGCATGTTCCAGTATCCTCTCACAAATGGAACTATGCAAAACCAAAAGAAGAAACCTTTCATATCTAAAAAAACTGGCAACTTTTACTTGGACGTTATCTGATTCAATAAGTTGCCAATGTAGGTAACACAACTTTGCATCAATACCTGGCTGAGGAAAACTATGCCAGCTTGTTGAGGCTCCAACAAGCGCAACCCCGTCTTAACTCCACTAACAACATCATCAGCATCCCGATAATGCATTTCCAACAGAGACGGAAGCTGAAGTAATAACCTCGCCAACGCAGGGATAACCTCATCGAACCATCTCTTCGACTCCTTCCCATGAATCAACTACAAAAAATACAAAAAGACCAAACCTTTCAATCCCAATCCTTAAACCCACCACCAAAAAAAAAAACTCAATTTTGCAATTAAACAAAGTCACTTCGTCGAAGAGAAAGGCGTAGCCTTGAGGAGCAGAGGGGGAGAGAAGGCGAGTCGATAGGGAAATTGATCGCCTCATATCGGAGATAGCTTGCCATAAAACTTCTCCTGAGTCAACTCGGGAGTGAGATGGGCCTTCGGACATGGCTTTTAGAGCTTCCACCACACGCGGTGGCCAGTAGAGAGATGAAGAGCGGAGTAGAAGCGGGAGGTAGGGGAGGATTGAGTTGAGATCTTCTCGGTTCTCCATTTTTGGGATTCTCTGATTGAATCGCTTCTGCGACAAGTTTCTGCCGTTGCTCGGAGAGGAACTTAAAGTCTGTGAAAAGTCAAAGAGTGAGAACGACGGCGTGGTAAACCAGTTGGATTGAATCGGGAAGTTGAATTTTAACTCGAAATTAACCGGTTCGGTTTGCTATATGGTTTTTGGTTTTGGTAAATGGGTTTTCCTTGTTTTGTGGGCTTTCCCTAACCTCCCCAATTCTATAATAATTGAATGTGTACACCCAAATAATACATTTAGAATTTATTTTTATGAAAAGAAAATCAATTAAAATTGAATTAAGTTTTCTTATTTAAATATCATTAAATTCACATTTTATCGTGTGTTTCTCAGTTTATATGTAATCATTTGTATTCTGAAAGTTTGTCTATTTAGATTTAAAATTATGAATATCTTAGTTTAGCAAGAGAAAAACAAACTTATTCAAAGCATTTATAAGTTTCTTCAACTTTTTAAGTAGTTACTAAGAGAATAATTAACCCAACATTTTTAGTGGGGTGCTTAATTCTTTTTTTGGATTAAATGACTAATCGCGGATCGCCATGTGTCACTGGATCGCGAACAGGACAAACACAAGCCAAACACCGACGTTTATACGGACACTAGAAACAGCGCTTCTTCCATTTTTATGGGGTCCACTCAATTGTAAAAAATTTTAAACATTCTCCCATTTGAGTTAATTATGCTCTAAGAGCATGAACAATTGGAGGGGGGGTTTAGAAAGAATCTTAGGAGGGGAGGGTCCACAAAAAATGATAATCTGGACAAAAACAGGTGCTAAAAATCTTAAAGAAGCACTCCATTTTCGCTGCTGCTTGTACTATATGCGGGTCCGCCTGACACGTGGCGGTCCGTGATTGGTCCAAAAATATTTTTTTTAGCCCAAAAAAAAAAAATTTAAGCACCCCATTTATAAGCACCCCCGTTGATTATGCTCTAAGATTCTTTCTTCAAATACACGAGAATGAAATATTTGTTTCAAAGTTAATGATAGAAGATACTAAAATCGAAGATTTACATGCGGATCCTCCAGCGTCTGAGACCGAAAATCGTTCACGGTCAACCACATGGTGACGTATAGTGTCTTTGTTCACTTCAGTTTCTAATTTGAACCATTTCGATGGGACCAGGACACTCGATTATAAAAAAAAAAAACAGTGGAGCCTAGCTATTGATCCGAAGCTGCTGGAACAAGGATTCGGTGAACAGATGTTTCTTGTTCTGAAGATCGCTTGTTATTGTACTTTCGATGATCAAAAACAAAGGCCTAATAGAAGAGATGTCAAGACTATGCTGTCTCAGCTCAAGCACTAGTCTCTATGATGTCACTGTGTGCAGCTGGGCCATTTTATTTAACGTTTCCAAAAGTATTATATCAACATTAATATTATATATTACTCATCTATCAAAATACTGATATTCATGTAGCTCTTTTATTTGAAAACATCACACTCGATTCTATACTCACGCCTTAAAAAAAAAAAGCAATCTAAAAAAAGAAACATAATTTGACTAAATTCAGTCTTAGAAGAGAAAAAAAACAGCCAGTAGTCACCTCTTTGACATCAAAACAAAAGTAACCTAACTATAATAAGCCGTTACAAGAAAAGAATAAAAAAGAAGAAGAAGAAAACAGGCTGTAGATCTCACCTATTAATTCAATTAAATCAAACAAATGATGAACACAAAACAGTTTCTTCAGGGAAAGGCCGGCCAAAACCTTTTTGGTGATCTTAGAAGATCACGTTTACTTATCTATTCCAAAAGATGGCCGCGCCTCCTATCAGTGAAGAAAACGCAAATATATCTTATTATGTAAGTACGTCCCGGTACGGTAATTTAGTATGTTATAACCTAACGGATGCGATCCTAGACGGAGGCATTAATGGATGGGAGAGCGCAATCTCGATTAGAACGGCCTTTCCTTACTTTGCAATGCAACTATTCTTCTCTAATTTTACCTATCGCATAATCTATTCTCTGACTCGGCCCCTACATCTTCCTCCTTTTGTCGCTCAAATCCTTGTGAGTAATCAAATGCTGCAAACTTATTTAATTAAAGATTAGTATTGATCTTGAATAGTTTTTGTTTTTTCCTTCTAAAATGTGTTATCATCATTGAGTATTGCAAAATTGTTTTTTCTTCTTTATTAACTAGCAATATCCTAAGCAAGTTCATCTTCAAAGCCTTGGTTTGCATTAGAGATTTAGAGTTTGGTCTGCATTCCGTTAACTTCATTGTTTTAACAAAAATAAAAATAGTGTGTTGCTTTGTTTAGTGATTTTCTAAATAAAAGATTTTTTTTAGAACAAGAAATGAGAAAAAAATGTGTTCATGTGCAAATATTAGGCCATATTATATATGTAATATCTTTTTTTTGCTAATTCAAATCAGTCTTATGTTATTTCCTATCATTTGTAATGATTTTTTTTAAAGTCAACAAAACATTAGAGATTTAGAGTTTGGTTTGCATTCCCTTAACTTCATTGTTTTAACAAAAATAAAAATAGTTTGTTGCCTTGTTTAGTGATTTTCTAGATAAAGGTTTTTTTAGAACAAGAAATGAGAAAAAAAAATGTGTTCATGTGCAAATATTAGGCCATATTATATATGTAATATTTTTTTGCTAATTTAAATCAGACTTATGTTATTTCCTATCATTTATAATGATTGTATTGTTCAAATGCAGTGCGGATTAATGTTCAGCCCGACCGTGCTTGGTAGAAACAGTATTGCCGTCCAAAAATTATGTCCTTATAAATACACAATGGTTCTGGAGACATTTGGAAACTTAGCTCTTGTCTACAACATTTTCCTCCTCGGTCTCGCTACGGACTTGAGGATGATAAGAATCAAGCAAGTCAAGCCAATGGTCATAGCCCTCGTTGGCGTCGTTGTGGCTTTGTTGGCCGGTTCTGGCTTGTATTACTTTCCCGATAACGGAGACAGCGACATAATTCACGCAGGTTGTCTCTACTGGTCGGTTGCGTTGAGCTGTACTAATTTCCCTGACCTTGCGAGGATTCTTGCGGATCTCAAGCTCTTGCGTACTGATATGGGACACACGGCCATGAGTGCATCCATTATTACGGATTTGTGTACTTGGGTTCTCCTCGTCCTCGGAAACGCATGTTTTACTAGAGGTAATTATGATTTTTTCCTTGTTAGTTTATAATTTGTTGCATAAACACAATTGAAGAGAAGAAACCAAATTATAAACCTCTAAAACCAAAACATTTGTGTTAGTTTAGAACTCACACACGTACACCATCGTTTGGTTCACACCACTTATTAAGCCCGCCCTTAGCACAGCCCGCTGCACTTAAGTCTTGACTCTCTAACCTTTTTTGTCAGAATAATTGTTTAACTAGGTTAAGACCCGCGCATTTGCGCGGGATG
>JABAYD010022037.1:0-10201 GCA_014822095.1 Diplotaxis tenuifolia
ATGGGCCTTGAGGAGGGGTATAACCCACCTCCTACAGAAGTGATGAATCATGAAGAAATGGTGACATGACGAACGGATGCGGTGCAGCGGTGGTCGCGTGAGAATCGGAGGCAGTGTGATGAACTGGTCTTCTAAACGCGAAGGAGAAGTGGTGGCTGGAGAAGGACGTGTGACGAATTGGTCCTCTAAACAACGAAATGAATTTTTACAGGAGCCTGAGATGACTCTTTGGTTTCAGCGTGGAGAGCTAAGGAGAGTGAGATCGAGAAGAGGAAAATGGAGATTCGTGAATGTGTCCAGGCTAGCCGGCGGTGGAGGCGTGACGAGTGAGAGGTTACCGGAAGTGGACGTGTAATTCAGAGGTGCACCGGAGGCGGAGGTGACAAAAGCGGAGACTCACCGGAGAAATACTTTTTGTATCTGCTATATTGTATTATAATTAATTTAATAAAACTATTTTTTTCGATTTTTTTTAATAATAGTCACATATTAGTCATAAACTGAACGTGACTAAATAGTCACAATTTATATGTGCCTATAACGTGACCAAATTAGTCACAAAATTGTATCTGGCAAAAATGTGACTATTTAAGTCACGATGCAAAATGGTCACGATCGTATAGCTACGGTTTTTTTTCCGTGACTTTTCGTGTCTATGACTCTATATAGTCACGAATTTTTAGCTGTTGTCATGAATATTACCGTGGCTATAGACAACTTTTCTACTATATATATAGTTTAATGATATAATCTAACATCTGTGTATTTAGGATCATGTCCAAGATCAGTGGTTTCATGTATGTTTTCAAGGATCTATGAAACCCATGGAAAATTGTAGTGTGGATGGTGAGTATGCAAAGTCTAAGATGTGAATATGTTGATGCCGAAACTAGGATCCAAATGGTTGAATGCAATTGTGCAGAGGCGATTATGTTAATGCTTAGGTGGGTGAAGTTGTCTTTAGTTTGTGGTTAAATCTCACCTTTTTGTGATTTTGTAGCACATGGTTTGTGATTCAGATGGTTTGGGGGGGGGGGGGGGGTAAATAGCTAAGTGAAAGTTTTTAGCCGAATTTAAGGTTGTGGGTGTGGATAAAGATTTATGGACGAGAGTGTAGTAATGTCATAGTTGTGTCTGGAAAGGGAGGATGATTTTTGGTGGATGGTTTCGGATGGCAAAATGATAGTAGATTATGTGTATGGGTTAAATGGATGCGTGATTGGTGGTCCCTATGAACTATGAAGTTTGTTAATGGCTAAGTTTAAAAATTGTGAATGTTTTTTAATGTGGTACTGAATATGATCTAGGTTCGTAGTAGTGTTTTGATATGGTGGATGATGTGTGGTTGATAGGTTCACATTTATTCTATGTTGAAATGTTTTAGCAGGTTGATTTGTGGATGAGGTGATAAGGATGTGTTCAGGTGGCTGTCGTTTGTTTGTTTCAACTATATTTGTGAAAATTTTGTTTGCCTGTGTATATGTTATTATGCCCCGATCTCCCACGGCTAATAAGTCTCTCCTACCTATTCACTTGGCCCATGGCCCATGGCCCCTTCCCCTGCGATAGGCGGTGCGTTAATTTTTTTGAGGCACGAAACACTTGTTTACTGACTCTAATAACACCACATGATATTTTTTCACACTTTGGGCTCACTGGCATGAAATCAAAAATTAGTTACCGATAGTTCATCTATCTTTTGATTACTCCAGCTTATGCATGCTTAACTCTAATGTTATCTCTAGCAATGTTTTGGAAGATAGATGCACTTGGTGAGATAGGTAGTCAAACCAATTTTCTTAAACCTTTCACGATATACCACAAACTAAGATGTTTAACTAATCTCTTTCAAAAAAATGTAACATCCTCGTTGTATCCCCATGATAATAATCCATATTAGTGAGACCCCACATATGACTCTACATTCATATGGGTTTGGCTTTGATACCACTTGTAATACCTTGACCGCCGACGCCTAATAGGTCTCCTACACCAGCTCACTCTGACGATGAGTCCCATTACGTGCAACGACCAGTGGATTAATTTACTAGAGGCTCAAAATTCTTGTTTACCAACCCTACAATAACTTTATGATCTTTCCCTATGTTAGGGCCTTACTTACATCATATCATGAATTACTTTCTAATAGGTTATCCATCATTTAACTATTACATCGCAAGCACACTTAACTCTAGATTTTTTTTTTCTGGATATGTGTCTGAAAAGATAAGTTCACTTGGTGACATAAGTATCCAAATTATTTTTAAGCCTTCTAACATACTCTACCATGTACCACAAACTAGGTTATTATAGTCAGTCCCTCTCACATAATACAACGTCCTTGTTGCACCGACAAGATCATCACACATGTTAGTGTGAGCCCACACATGACTTCACACTGATATGATTTTGGCTATGATACCACTTGTAATCCTCTTATCTCCCACGGCTAATAACCCTCCCACGTCCACTCATTTGGACTGTGGGCCACATCTCATGCGATAAATAGTGTATTAATATTTTTGGAGGCTTGAAAGATTTGCTTTTTGATTGACCTTGCAATCATTATATAATCTTTCAGTATGCTTTGGTCTCTCTTGCGCGATATAGTGAATCACTTCCTGGTAGGTCATCAATCCTTTGACTACTCCAACTCAAACATATTTAACTCTGAAGTTCTTTATGGATGTGTGCACTTTGATGACACATGTAACCAAATCAGTTCTCTTAGGTCTTTCACCATATACCACCAACCGAGATATTATTATTAGTACTATGGAGTTTTAAATTTGGACCTAGAAAGGGTCAATAACCCTCTGGTGTTTTGGCTGGTGGTACGGATTATAATCCCCCATACATTTTCCGCAGGGCAACCCGATGATATTTTATACTTCATAACACAAAAACGCAGTGGCCATCCACCAATGACTATCCACTAAAACATACTTCATATATGTTATTTGAAGTTTTCCGATTAGAAAATAGTGAATCAGCTTGACCGATTAGGAAAGAGAATAAGTTGTTATGGAAGGAAGTGAATTAGTTTTGTGTTAGTTAAGGGTATATTAGGTGTTTCACCAGATAGAAAGTATGAAAACAGCAGAGTGTGTCTTTGTGATATTGAATTTTAGAATAGTGTACTTCAGCTTAAATACTTTTGACCTTTGCTGACCCAACTCAGTACTATTCATGATCTTAAGTTAGAAAAATTAAAAGAACCTAGTTATCTCATCATCGTCATCATCCACAACAATTATCTCTTTAACTTTGTTAATTCGTCCACAACTAACATTATTATGCTCACATGTTGTATAACAAGTAGTTATTCCTCATCGAATATCTCGTCTAGCACCTTCTTGTTGGCAGTGCAAGTTCAATAATGTCCATAAACCTTGCAATAAACCACATTCATTTATATTAAAATGTGATATGCGAAGATGCTTTTACACTTATCAAATACATGATATATACGTCGATATTCAAGAAGTTTAGTCATATATTAGATGATAAACAGCTCGTTGGTTTTCACCATATGGACCTACGCTATAAAATATGTGAGTTCCATGGTTCCTACCTACGCAATAAAATATGCAACTCACAGTGAAGTCAACATGACCTTAGAGTTGGTATTGGAACACACCCTCAACTCCAATGGTTATGTATACGGTAAGCTTCATACGATGTATGTAGATCATCATAAGCCTTACATCCTTTGTTTTTTTTTACGTTGATTGGTTGAGTTTTCTCATTGTGGAGGGTACTAGCATCATAATCCTTAAAGTCGCCACCAACTATTCAATTGTCTATACACCACATATTACAGTCAAAAGCCAAGTCCTTTTATATTAGCGAAAAATTCTCCTTCCTCCCAATATGACTTCGACCACTCCCCCTGCAAGATATTACAAGCCTTGCCATCTATAATAACAAAACATAGTTTTTATTTTGCATGTTGGAACGTAGTAATAAAGAGATAATCGAATCTTTATATATAATGTAGCCTTTCCTCCCTCTAGCTAAGGACACGTCATCAAATAGACGAATCACGTGATTGACACCCGTACACGGACCAAAACGCTTCGTTTCACACCTCTTTCTCTTGCGAAAACATTGGGCTTCTTGGTGATTTTAATAATTACAGCCCAAAACCAATTAGGCCTTTTGTTTTCATCTCCTTCACGCCGCCAGGGTTAGTGTCGATTTCTGAAAATAATTTTTAAGCATTTTCTTGCACCTTCAATGGTGTTTTGGGGAATTTGGATGACTGAAATCGAGATGAAGAATCTCTCTGTTTATCTCCACTGGCGTCGTTTAGTATTCTATTCTACTCAACCAAAACTGTCTCTTCTGAAGAAAAAGAAGTATGTTTCTCAACAAATCCAACTCTGCATCGTCTCGGTGTTCCATTCCCTCGCGCTGATAACGCTAATTCGTAACCGTCAGTCGTTGTATTCAAGAAACTCATTTAAGTTAGCTTTAACATCACCGACCCATGTCTTACACTATCCCTCATTCAATGGTCCCATTCCTTCCCCAAAGATGACGAATCCAGACCTATAAATAAGGGTTCTCAGTTTATCAGCTTCTCCTTCTCTCATCATTATAATCCTAAGAACTCACGCCAGGAATGGCTGACCCAACAATTTTGCTTCCCGACTTCAAAGCTGGACGCCGTTCCAACACCGTGGGAGTATAAACTTTTAGATTCTGGGAAGTCTGAAACCTTAAAAGGCGGTGAACTCATGGCCTAATTTTCTCATGGGTGTTGACATGCACTTCAGGTAATTCCTGCTTTGTCTCTGAAAAAAGATCATATAACTTTTTCTTTTTGCTTTCACTGCTTTTTTAATTAAAACCAGAAATTTTAATTTCGTTTGTTTTTTTGACGTAAAGTGGGCTCAACATCTTCAAACACGAAGGCTCAATGTACTTTGTTACTATGTTCGACGTAGCAACCCAAACTTCAAGTTGTCAGATTCAAAGCTCTCCATATGGTTCAACGATGATACAACCTTTCCTGAGATTACCGACCCGTTCAATCTGATAGCTTTGGAGTCGTTTCTACAATGAGGAGAATCTACTTGCTTTGACTAACACCAAAACTCATCTTCCTGTTTGGTATATAAGATCCTGCTTCTAAAACCGAGAATTCAAATTCCACGCTGACGTTGTGATTGTTTTTATATTTTGTTCAGACATTATTGGTCAGTTGACTGGGATCAAAAGCACATTCAGGGAAAAAGCTCACGGCAAAGGCCGTCTTATGACAACCATTAAAATTCAAAGACCATTCAGGGACGAACTTAACTTTATTTATTGTCGTCTGTTCTCACATTAAAAAAATGAAACGTTTCACATCAGTCCAAACATTACACATGTACAGGGATGTGATTTGGTTTCGTATGTTAGATACAATGAATGTTGTATTACTTGAAAATTACAGAGCTACGGCCTCGACCTAAAGTTATTGTGTGAACCCAAAATTTGTTGGAGGTAGTTATACTTAATCTATTTGATTGCAACCAGGCAGCAGCTGACAATAGTTATTTTCGGAGGTATGTATACTTCCATAATCCCTTCTGCAGTTTATATGCTACACCATATTATTTAACACCACAGTGCATTAGGTTGGGGTCTAATGCTGACTCAAACCCAACAACTGCTCTGTTTGTTTTTTAAATTTCTGGGACAGCCATTGCTTCCCATATCTTCAGCCGTATGCTTTATTTCTTTCTTTCACCTTTTCTGGTCAAGCTTGGAGAATTAGAAGTTGCACTCTCTGAAATCAAAGCTAATAATGACAAGCTGCAGCACTTTTACAATGAACATGTGGAGCGCAGTCTCCTCATTGACAAGGTAATATGTTATCATTTTACTCAGTCTTTGTAATGCTTCGCCTTATTATTACACAAAGAATGTCATGAATTGGGTTGTAACTAATTTTACAGCTTTGTGGTTCTGTAAAATATACTATTATAGATGATCTTTGGTCAACACAGTTAATGATTGAACATGACTTTCCACAGTGCGAATGGTAAATTTAAACTGTATCTTAAATCGTTGGTATGTATCTCATGCATTCATGTGTCTGCTGTGTCTTTTTAGGTTGGTGATGTTTTTTCTATAGCCAGAAGCCCTACCGCTCAACAGAGTGAGATAGATCACTAGAAGTGGGTGAAGGCGCCGGCTCTTGCAACAGGAAACATGTATTCTGAGACAGTTTTACTTCTTCAAGTTTTGTTTTCCACAAATAGCTTTCCAAACTGCATTTTTAACAGGAACAATATGTTGATCGAGCAAAGAAAGTAAAGCTTGATTTCTCATTGGACTGGTGCCACGCGAACGTTTATGGTGTTCCAGAGGATCCTATTTCGCACAACTAGGAGCAACATCTTTCTACGAAGACGACAGTCTATCAATGAGGAGTTCGTTGTTGATCACAACTCTGTGGAGAAGTTTAGCTTCTTATTTTTCACTCTTAGCTTCCCATAGACATTAGAAGTGTAGCATTTACTATTGCAGGAGTTGTAATTTAGAAGAATATTTTAACTATAGTTAGATTGTAAGATATTGTTTTGTATATAATTAAAAATATATTAAATAATAATAATTTTCATAGAAGTTTTAGTATATTTAAGTCATACAAGATTCTTTACAAAAGTTGTTTTAATTATTTTTATGGAAATTACTTTTGAATAAGAGATATGATTTATTTTGCTTGAAACAATGAATATATAAATTAGATATACTTATTATGATTATAGAAAGAAATTATAAGCACATGAATATACATTATAAAAAAAGTAACACACACACACACATATATATATATATATATCTAAAATAATAAAAAAATAAAATAAATTATAAAAATAACCAATTAGAAAAATAACCAATTTAAATTCAATAGAAAATGAAAAAAATATATAATACAGAAAATAATTGTTTTTGGACTGACTATAATTATATAAATAAAATTTATACGTGTATAATCAAATTAAAAAAAAATAAAAACATATGTTAAATGAAAATAGAAAATAAAAGTTAATACACAAACAAATTACCATATTCTGTGCGGAGCGCGGACCTACCTTAAATAGATATTGTATAAAATAACTAATATTTTGTAATTTTTGTTACCACCTCAGCCAAAATATATAGTTGTGTATACTCAACAAGAACATCTAAAATAATTAATCTTAATATTTATAATTTTTCACCAAAAATACTTTAAACCCATCAAGCTTATTACCCATTCTTCTTGCAAATGGTAACATGAAACACATACAATGAAAATATACAATTCTATAGCAACATATATATCACACGAAAATCATATCCCGTCCGTAGGACGGGCCGACTCTAGTGTATAATAAATGCAACTTCTACTTAATGAACAACGGTGGAAAACAAATCAAATGGATGAGCTAATTCATTAACCCATGCAGTGAATCAATTTTAAATAAGAAACCCACAAAGAATAGTTGGACATAGTTAAATGTATAACTATTATTCTCCTAGCCTTTTTATACCTTACTTGTGTATCAACTACGGATAACCAACAAACATAAATTTTTATTTTTCAAAATAATATTCAGCAGAAGAAAACAAAACTACATGAAGATGGCAATCTCCGACAAAAGCACTTAATCCGTTCCGTAAAGGTAAATCCAATTTAACAACTTTGTCGTTCTTAGTTAGCTCATTTTGCTTAAACGTTTAATGAAGAACAAACCCAAAACATATCTAACTTTTTCCGATATGTTTTGCATATTGGATCCGATGACTTTTTTTTTTTTGTAACACCCGATGACTTATATTCTTATTGTGACTGATGGAAACGTGTTGTGATGACTCCTAAGTAAATCTGAATTTTTGGAAGTTTGATCCATGCATCTTAATATGGAACACTACTTCAAAGTTGTAATTTGAAAAACTTCATACATTAGTTAAAAATTGTATATTTTTATACAACATTATAGTTATTTTAAATTTATTAAATATAAATCAAGTATTATTTCAATTAAAAAAATATTCTTATTTTTTTTGACCAAAAAACTTCGTATTATTCTTAATCTTTTGTTTTTGTTTTGAGGTTTGTCAACGGGAGTTCACATCTCTATAAATGAAAAATACTTATCATTAAACATAAATTAAGGTATAAAGTATCACAGTTATGTTTTTTTAATCTTTATTAACCATTCTCTTTGGTTATAGTATATATTGTCTTGTCAATTATTTATTATTTGGTTATAGTATATTGTCCTCTATAATCGAGAAAAGAAAAAGAGTTTGAGTTTTACAGTCTGAACTTCAGGAATTACCAAGTCTTGTCGTCTATGTTGTGGACTACAACAAAACTGACATATGATAAGTGTTTTACTTAATATCGTTGACAATTTAATATCCATTTATGGTTTTCTCAAAATAAATATAAGGAAACTATATTACATGCAACACCGGGAATTTTATATTTTTTGTTACAGTTAAGATACGTAAAGAGATTAGGAAAATACTGAGATGACATGAGACATGATCAAACGAAAATCAATAAAAAAAATAACCACTAAATTCTTATTAGTATTACATTAGGATTGCAACTGATTCTGGATAGGTAGGGAATATAACCGCATGCTGATTGATGATTTTCTATTAACTTATTATCTGACCACATTTGCTTTTATTAAGAACTTTAGATGTAAACTGAAAATGTTTCTTCCATACTGAATTTTTCCTACAGGTCACATGGATTAATCTAGCGGTATCACACACGCATATGATGTGAAAGAAAATATAAGTTTGTGAAATTCAAACAAATCGTAGTATCAAACAAACGACAGACTCAGAGATTTTGTAAAATCTCTTTGTAAAAAAAACAATTTTTGTTTTTTTATGAGACTTTCCATCTTTGTCTACATTCAAAATTTTCAAATTTTTCTCGGATGAGACCCTGGAAATAGCAACATAAATTTTTCCGTGAGAAACATAGGTTGTGGTAAAAGTATATCAGCATGTGAGAGTGATAGCCCGTGACTTTTATTAACTGTGATAGCAATGGCAGTTTCTTATCAAAAGGTGTAACTGATAATCTCGAAAGGATCACTATCTCCTCAACCTCTTTTCCTGTAATAATTCTTACCTTCACACATAAAGCATACATAACTATAATCCACAATTTAGTTCTATTCATCATTCCTTCAACATGATCAATATTTATCAGCAACTAAAATTATGATTTGATAGACCTGATGCCTTGATACTTTGCAAAAATCTGGAGTGAGAGCTTCATAATTAACCGATTTGGTATAAGAACGGTCGATCCTGTTAGAGCTTAAATAAGTCCTCTCTTCTCTTGCAATCAAAAAACAATTATGGGTCCAAAATTGCAAAAAGAAAAATCCGTAAATCTATACATCATTAATTTAGTTACCATCAAATTTATCCAACATATGTTTGTTTATATTATTCATGTCCTCATTCGTTTGGCAGACAAACGCCTCTTCTTGAAACAAAATCGGGTCATTCTTCTGTGTAGAGTTGTAGCATTTCCATAGACGTTTTTACTGATTCTATAGGATCATTTGTATACATAATAAGAAACAATCTGGAATAGTGACATGCATCACCATCATTAGAGTCACCCGTTATTCCATCTCCCACACCTAATATCTATTAAAAAAAAACTTTCAATTCCTTTAACTCTTTTGCTGTCATATCAGTCAATTGCAACTTCATTTTCTTAGTTAATTTTGTTGGGATTGTAAACGTCCATTCCAACTTTATATTAACCGATCAGTATGATATTGTCCACTTTGGACATCTCTTTATATATTAGACTCTTCTTGTCTAATTTTCCAATGTGGTACTTAGATTGACATCTCACATTTTTCCCCTCAATCTAAGGATCATATTCACTTCGTGTCCCACAACTGACTTCCAAAATCTTATGACTCGAATTCTGCCACACACCTCTCATTCCTAACTCATAGGATACCGTTCATCTCTCGAAGGGTATTTAGGTCTTCTTGCAGATTTCTCATCAAACCGCTCTGATACCAATTGTTGGGATTGTAAACGTCCATGTCCAACTCTATATTCTCATATTAGTACGATATTGTCCACTTTGGGCCTAATAGGCAAGCCCGCATGGATTTACTTTTGGTTTCCATCCCAAAAGGCCTCGTACTATTAGAATGTGACA
>JABAYD010022040.1:0-21567 GCA_014822095.1 Diplotaxis tenuifolia
TTTATATCGTGGCTTCTTGCAAAATCGACACTCCAACAATTATGTATCTTCCCTCCAAAAGATCATACGCTTGCATGTACACACATCTATCATCTCCGAAGGTAAGCCAAAAATATGAACCAGTTTATAAATCTCATAGTAAGATTCAACAACCACACATATCTTCAGGCAAATACTCTTTAAACAACTTAACCTATGCATCCATACAAACTTCAGGTAAGTTATAATCAATTTTGATATTCATCACTTAGTTGCCAATGATAATTTAGAAAGACATTATCTACAACCTTCATAAATTGGCTGATTAGCCGAGGCGAACATCTCATAATTTTTTTTTGCATCCAAGTTAGGCCCCTCTACTTATTCTACTACCTCTACATTTCCAACTTCTGCAGCAATTACTGAGGTTGTTTCATGAAATGCATCAGCTACCATATCATCCATCCTATCATGATCTACCACATGATCCTCATGAGAATAACTTGTAGAAGGCAAATGTTGTTCTCTATTACTAACATTTTTAAACTGATTACTACTACTAACTTCATTCCTACTATCACATTCTCCATGATGAAACCAAAAGTAGTAATGTGAAGTAAATCTTCTATTTACAATATGTTTCCAAACCGTTTCACTAAAAGTGAACTTGGTATTCTTTCACTGACGACAGAGTAACATTTTACGAAAATAAATTACTACGAATTAACTACTATTAGATTTTGACCCGCGCTTTTCAAGCGCGGAAATTTGTTACGGTTAAAAATTTATATAATTGATTTTTGTCTTTATTTAAAGTATGTTTTAGTATAAAATCAATAATCTGAAATTTGTGGTGATGATTGTTTTACATTAATTTCTAGTTTCTGTTTTTTTTTTTAATTTTAGATATGGTTTTAGATTCTGGTTTTTAGTTTTTAGTTTTTAAGTTTTTATTTTTGATTTACAGGTTTTGGTTATAGTTTTTAGTTTTTTATCTGCTGAGTTAGTTTATTTTGTAAATAAACAAAAACAAAAAAGTAACCCGCATTTTCAGCTATTGGTTTTGTTTTTTAGGTTTTAGATTTGGTTTTTGGTTTTTCTTTACATTTATTTATTTTTTTAAAATAATCAGTAAATTATTTAATAAAAATAAAACAAACGGTATATTACGATTTCTAAAATCTATTAGTTTCATATAATTAGTAGATTCCATATTTGTTAAGGAACTGCTAAGATATGAAATCTTTTGGTTTCATATAATTAGTAAATTTCTATAGTTGATATTTTGATAATATCTAAATATGCATATTAATCGTGTTGGTTTAATTTAATTAATACGGTTCAATCAACTACATGTCATATATTATAAGTAACATTTTAGAAATAGTCCAAATTTAAATGATAACTTATATTAGTAGATAAAAGAAAGATTATGTTTTAATAGAGTAGATGTTCGCGTAATTTGGTCGTGAATTAGATGCAAAAACATTTGTCGTACAATTTTCGTATGATGGCAGACACATTTACTACGACAATCATATTTCTTCGTAAAGAAGACGTTACTTTAAGTCGTATTTACGACGAATTATTTTTGTTGCAACTTTACACTGCTTCTACGATGACTCTTGTTTTGTTGTTATATAGTCGTTAAATAGACGTAAAATTACGACTACACAAGTGTATTCATAATAAATTATCCTCACGCCCACTTTTTCTTGTAGTGTAAATGCCATGCCTAAACCTATGTAGGTTAAAAAATTTATCAACAAAAAATAATTCCATGCTTTTAAAACGTGAATCAAAAATAATTCCGCACGTTTAAAGTGCTGGTCAAAACTTTAAGTATTTACAATCTGTAAAATACAGAAAATTTAATCCAACCAAAGTCTGCACAGTATATTTTTGAATTATTATTTAAGATTACTAAAATATTCAAGTTACTATTATCATAGAAAGTACCATTTCTAAGGAGACATGGTGCGATTTTTATCAAATAATGTTTATCTTGTGAAGATTAAGAATATTGGCTGCACAATATATCCATTTTATGCCATTCTGAAGCGCTTAAATATATTTTGATGTGAATAAATATTAAGGGAGGCAAAATAGTTATATATGTGGCTGCACAATTTTTTCTCAGATTATTTTTTGGGCTTATATGTTATCTTCATTTCTAGAACATAGATCTAATATGTGATTTGTTTATCGTGTTTTAAATTTTTGAAACCCTAACTTGTGTGATTAATTGACATTCAATTAACTTTTAATTTAATGGGTTAAATATTAAAGCTATTGCTTTGAGCTAAACAAAAAGTAAAAGGGTTGTGTAGCTTTAGATATACCTTTTCTTCTCTCAACTGCAAAACTCAATCGGTAAAAGGAAGACATGAAAAATGGAAGAGGTAACAGGCGTACAGTGGTCCTCCGAGAATGGTGTATCGACGTTTGACGGCGGGACACATAACTACTGCATTGCAAAGACGGAGGCCAAAGGTGGAGTAGAGAGCGAGAAGTTTTACTTGGCTCGCACGACAGCTCTTGAGATTCCCCGCGACAGGGGCTACCTATTTTCAGAGGTTGAACTCTCTGTATCCCTCTCATAGTTTCGTCTGGTTTTGGTGAAAAGCCAGAGGGTAAAAGTCTCTGTATCTGCGTTCCTCTCTGCTTAAACCCCATGAAAAAGGTTTAAGGTATTTTTCTTTTCAGTTTTGTTTTCGATTTGGATGTTACACTTTGAGACTGAAACTGATGAAAACGTGAGAAAGGAAACAACTTTCTCACTAATGAGTTTACTTTTGGTTTGGGTTTGCCTTCAAAGACATGAAAGCCGACGAACCTTTTTTTATTTAGATTTACATTTGGTTTGAAAAACATGAAAGGAGGAGGCTTTGTGAAGCCTAAGGAAGGAGAATAAGAAGAAGCTAGAGTGTGTGTGGGGCCTTTGTGTTAAGTTTACTAAACAACACTTGCTATGTGGTTGCTGGCGGTTTCGCATGTATAAATATTATATAAAAATTATATATAATGTTTATAATTTTGAATAAGAGTCATAATTTTAAATTAGTCTTTTAACTTTAAATCGTTTAGAATCAAAAACTTGATATTATATAAACTTGAAAGAGTTTTGAGATATAGTGCGAATTCTATAAATTTTAATCTAAGTTTTCAAATATCTTCTAATTATACAGTTTGTAATTAACATAAAACCAATGATTATTGAAAAAAGCTATTTTATAAATCTTTCTATTCTTCACATTTTTGTATCAACCACTTTATTTTACTACATGCAAAAGTTATAAATTTTTCATAATTGTATAATTGGTTTCCTTTTAAAAATTTAATTAAATAAATAAAAAAACCATCAACTAACCAAATTATAAGGTTTAATTGTAAAGCTCTCTTGAGTGATACGTCAGCATAAATCACTTAACTGACTTTTCAATTAATATATAAGAGGATGCAAGAGGATTTATTTGATTTTGTTCTACCACTAAAATATTTCTAAGTCTAGTTTATATTTTTAATTAATACTTTTCGGTTAAAACAAAAATTATAATCACATTGCTTTATGCAAACTACATTCCCTCTTTGAAAGGGGTCATTGATGATGTAGAGTGTGAGAGAGAAGCCTTTACTTTATATCTTTAGAAAACTGTATGGGGCTATGCAAAGAAAAAATCTTGTAAAATATACCTTAACCGCAAGTTGATTGCCCCGGAAAGGGATTAGAGGCATCCAAGGCCATTATAACCTTGCTCCGGTTGAGAGCTAAACTCTGTTTTAGCGCCTTCATCTACACCATTGCTTCTGTCATCAATGGTGGTCCTTCTTCCATGTGAATGTTTGTCTGTGTCCCCTCAAAGCGTGTCTATGTCTAGATTTTCCTGTAGCAACCTGATAACACTCAAATTATCCTAAGGAGTGATTTTACTCTCTCAAATAAGAGGTTCAATTGTAGTACTTAGGGATCAAATCCACGAGGAGCTAGGGAACCAATTAAAGCTAATAGTTATAATTAATCTAGGGGAATAATTAATAAAAACAATAAATAAATAATAAAGCAATTAATAATAATAAATAAAACAATAAATAAGATGAAAAAGACGATTGTTCAGCTGGCAAGTGGTTGTTTGATGGAAGGATGGTTTTTAGACTTAGGATTTTTATTCAGGTAGGGATTATAATCCTATATGTGCTAAACAGTTGTATGCATGATATTAAAGAGCTCAATAACTTGATAACAAATTCATCAGCTTTCGCGTGTTTGAGATATGTTTATTAACTAGATCTAATGACCAAAACAAATGATGTTTCGTCCAATCAATAGCAGTGTCGATCGATTAATCTATAGGAATATCGATCGATACACCTTTCACTCTGTCGATCGATGCTCACCAAGACCCTTAGACTATTGCTCGCGCTATATCCTAGCAAATCTTAGCTTAATAGAATTAGTTCAGGACAATATCTTTAGCAAATCCTAAGATCAAGTTTTTAGGTAGCAATCCTAGAACATAAGCATTAAAAACATCCTATCAATGAATATCACAACTAGCAATCCTATAGTTGGGGCTAATCCCCTTAACCTATTAAAACCCTAAACTTAACAGGTGGATCTACTCAGACATGACAAAAAGAATAGATGAATAGAATAGATAAATAATATGAAAACCTAAGGAGTTCCAGGAGGAATCTGATGGAGTTCCTCCTTTCTCTCCTAGAACTATGAACAATGAATAAAAGGAAGCTTAGCCGTCAACAATGCTTTAGAAAATACATAAATAGGGTTTCTGGTCGTCCTAGGGCATTGAAATATACTCGGCCCGTGTTCTGGGATAAATATTGATCGATATGCAGATTGCTGCATTGATCGATGTTCCTTTATCTTCTCGACAGCTTCCTCTCGCGAGACAGACTGACCATTTTTTAGTAAAACGAGCATAACTTCTACTACAAGATGCTGATTGACCTCAAACCAGTGGCATTGGAAAGATAACCCAAAGCTCTATCTTGTGTCAAACGATGGCCTCAATATAAGGGTGGAAAGGTCTCCATCAATAGATTCCAAAAGACACCAAAATCACCATATTTCTCCAGAACGTACCTGAACCTGGAAATACTCTAAAAAGATTCCAAAATAAAATAATTATATCTTAAAAGTTTTATATGTCATGACTGAAAGTGGGTAAAATCCAGGGTATATCACAACCCAAACCCAACATATTTTAAAACCCTAAACGTATTGCCAACATTTTAATCCAAAACCCTAAGTAAAGGTATTTTGGAAGATCTAAACCTAAAATCCTTCACCTATATAGTTGAACCATGATCTGAAGGAGAGTTAGAGGCAAATTTGAGAGTGAAGCTCTGCCAAAATCACTGAAAATGCAACCCTCAAGTATATTGTGTTCCCAATAGAAACCAATGCCAAGTTAGTCGTTTTGAGAGATGATTGCGACAGAGACAAAATAAATAGTAAAAGAACTTAAGTTGGATAGATAGATCACAGTACAAGGGAGATAGTGCAGCTTTCGGATTTCAGTTAAGAGGTAAACTCAGTTAGTTTTTCGATCTACAAGTTGGGAGAAAAGCATTGTGTTTTTGAAATATGTTCAGATGAGTTTTCCAGTTTCGCAGAGCCATATTGTGAGGCGGTTTCCCCTTGATGCATATGAGTTTAACATTTTCAGTTATGATTTCAGACATTGTGGCATCTCCTGAAGCGCAGATTATAACAACAACAATTAACCTAATATGGATGGTTGTCTTGGCGGTAATCAAGCCTGGTTAAGTTCATTTGGCACCTAAATTCCAACATCATCAAGCCTATCCATAAAAATTGTTCCTTAAAGATATATGCGTAAAAGAAGAGTCAAACCCACCAGCCCAAATCCTCCAATATGAAAATCTTCAAGGCTTCAGGAAGGAAACCTGCCTTCAGGTTCTCGCTAGGAGAAGCTTTGGATCCTAACCCTACTTCCCTCCATTCTTCCGGGTAAAATGGAAGTTTTTTAATTAAGAAATTTCTTCCATTGTTTTGGATAAAGGAGAGTTCCATCTCCTAAACTGACATCTACTCGGCTATATAAGGGGTGCCAAAACCCTATAGAAGGGGACCAACATTCAGAGACATATAAATTAGAGGTAGGCGGGTAAAACTAGGGTTCATACACCAAACATTGTAGTTCCTGCTCATACGATCAATAAAATCTCTTTTAGTCTCGATTTATACATGTTTATAAACTTATATATTGTTCCGTAGTTCTCACAAAGATCCTACACAAAAATCCACAAACAATTTGGTGCTAGAGAGAGGGGAGTAATCTTAACTATGTGGCAACATCAATAAATTAGCATGATGAACAGCCTCTAGAAACCCCAAGGGAGATCGAGCTGCAAAACCAACTCGACGCTCAAAAAAGCCAAGTTATCGAGCTGCACAAAGCTCAGGAAACGTCTGCGGAGAATCTTGAGCTCCTCTCAGAAGTTTAGAGTTTGAAGGAAAAGCTTGGCGAACACTCCAAACAGTTGGAGAAAAGCGCCGAGAAGCTCGCTCAAATCGAAGTGGAGAATCTCGTTCATCGATACAAAAACCAATCCGTCCAAATGACGGGCAATAAGAGGCGGCTATTTCGAACCCATGTTCGGTCCATGCCATCTCTGGATACGCCCAACGATGACGGTGACAACACCCGTCGACCTCCACCACCGAATGGAGAAACCGCGAAGGAGGCAGCCACAACAGGAATGACTCGAGTACATGTCACAGAAGATAGAGACTCCGAGATGGATGACAAAGGGGAAACAGCAGAAATAACAACAACAAAAGATTCACTGTAACTGCCTACTTCAAGCGAGTGTTCTCCAAGAAATTCGACACCATCTAATCTAGAGTTTGTTGTGATCACCAACAAACATGATGGTAAATGTTGTCGTTTTGAGTCTTTGCGAAGGATTCGTGTTTGAGAAGATGTTAGTGCGTATGACTGTTTGGTCTTCCAAGATGGTGTCTTTATCGAGGAAGGTATTTTTCTCAAAAAATTATTTTTCAGGCAACTGTGACGTCTCGCGATGCTGAAGATTAGTCATTCATATCTCGCATTTCGTGCTTGAAATGTTCACAGACTTGAAGATGTTTTGCGGTGTTGCAAGGGTTTTTATTTGTTGGTGGATGTTCGCAGCTAAAAATGTTGTTTATGTTTGGTTGTTAAATTGTTTGATTTGTGATCGAGAAATTAAGACCAAAGGGCTTCGTAAATTTTTCGCTGGGAAGAAGCGTATTTCTTCACTGTGCTTTGTAAAGAGTTGGCCTTACAAGAAATATTTCGAGTATTTTGTATGGATGTTTCGTACATCTTTAGGAGATTTGTTACAAGTGTTTGCTTACATGCCGTGTTTCATGGGTAAAATGTTGCGGCCTTAGAGCAAAATGTTGAGTATGTAGAACTTGATCAATTTTCTACAAGTTCAAGTTTTTTGTTAACCGTTTGGTTATTAGGGATGAGTCTTGTTATAAATATTTTATCGTACTATTTACGTTCGTCACTTGGCGTGTTTTTAGACGAATCATGGATTTTCGTCTTGCCTTTAAGTGATTGAACTGAACGGTGGTCATTCAAATATTTTGGTTCCACGTAAAGGTTGTGTTCGGCCAGATAGCCAAGGACGTTGTAGGTCAAGGATTAGACCATGACACTTTGTGTTAACATTAAAATCATGTTAGTTTACGATTGTCCTTAAAGGGAATGCCGAATTCTAGTTTTGGCTTTACAGGAAGGCATACTTGGCTGAGGGCGAAAGGACGTTCGTCGAGATTGATTGGCCAAGTTTGTCGGAGATTTACGTGTGAAGATGACCGATGGTGGTATAAAATGATTTTCTACTATAGGTTTCAGTTATACTATGAAGGTTTCGTATAATGTTTCCTAAGATGCTTGATACAAAACTAGTGTGGATTCAGTTATGGAATGATTGCTTGCAAGGATGTAACCGATGGAAGTGAAAGAAAGAAACCATCTAGATGCATGGCTAAAGAATGAGATATGTTAGATATTAGTACAAATAGATAAAGTTTAGACTGGTCGTCCACAGTTGAATCATACAGCTTCATTTTTTGTTATATGAAAAAGCACCTCTTCGTAAAACATGTTATGATTATTTTTTGAAATTTGGTTCGTATGACTTGATCTGATTGTACGAAGGATTTTTCGTTTAATTTTTAGAAGAAGGGTTTCTTACTGAAGTAAATGGAGAGTCTTACTCACAGATTACCCGTGATGTTTGCATGATGTCGGTCTTGTTTTCCCACAAATGGATTCATATAAAATGTTTTAGTATACAAAAGTAATGGGTGACCGGTTTTGTGAAGAAAGTTAATCGGCGAGATGTACGTAGATGTTAAAGTAGCGATACTTCCGCAGATTATTTGGGAAACATTTCCGTTTTGATTTTCATCATTGGTGAAAGTTGCTTTGAGTCACTCATGGAGTTTTACGGAATGTTATTTTGTTAATATCTAGTCACTAAATATTTTTGGAAGTTTCTTGAGTGGAACAAATCGGTCAACCAATAGTAGATCTAGTCAACAAGCAAGTATAAAGAATTCTCGTGGTTGTGATCACAACTACTTGTGTTCGCGATCTTGCTTCGCCGCAATTGTTTTTTGGTGCTTTTATTAACTTGGTTCGACAAAAACTAGGAGCAATGATTTCAAGATTTAACGTGTAATTTTTGACTGTTTAGTTATGTATCTATTGCATTTTTGACATGATTCCGTCTCAATATTGAAGTATGCGATAAGTTCTCAACTAATATGACTTGCACTGATCGGAAACCGAGCATCTCTCCTAAGACAATTCTGAACTCGTCTGGAAGTGATGACAACATCTCTCCAAAGACAATTCTGAAGTCGTCTGGAAGTGATGACTGAAATTTTGGTTTTCTTTTATAGCGCGGTATTATCCTTGTATTAGATGTCTGAGAGCTATCTCTATGCGAATAGTTGGCTTAGTCTGTTTAGGACGTTTAAAGTTTTTTTGTGATCAGCAACGAACATGATGGTAGATGTTACCATTTTGAGTCTTTGCAAAAGTTACATGTTTGAGAAGATGTTGGTGTGTATGACTGTTTAATCATCCAAGATGGTGTTTTTATCGAGGAAGGTATTTTTGCCAAAAATAGTTCTTCAGGCGTTTGCGACGTCTCGCGAGGCTGAGGATTGTTTTCTTTCATATGCCGTGTTCATTTCATGCTTGAAATGTTCGTGGGTTTGACTGTGTTTTTCAGTGTGCAAGGGTTTTGTTTCAACCTTACGGCAGATAAACAATTTGGTTTCTTTGCGGATGTTTGCAGCCAAAATTGTTGTTTGTGTTTGGATATTAAATTGTTTGATTTGCGATCGAGGAATAAGGACCAATGGGTCGCATAAATTTGTGTTGTCTTCCTTCACTGTGTTTTCTGAAGAGTCAGCCTTCCAAGATTTATTTCGTGTATTTTAAGGATATTACGTATAGCTCCAGGAGATTTGTTAAATTTTTTCCTTATATGTTGTGTTTTATGGATAAAACATTGTGGGCTTAAAGAGAACCGTGAAACATATATAAATTGGCTGATTTTCGGCAAGTTCTACTTTTTTATTAACCGTTTGGTTTTCAGGACTTAGTCTTGTTGTAAAGAATTTATTGTATGATTTCTAATTTTGGGTTATACAATAAATCGCCACTTGGCGTTTTTAGACGAATCGGGGATTGTCCTCTTACCATTAAGTGACCGGATGTAGCGGTGGCCACTCAAATTTTTTTGGCTTGGCATAAAGATTGTGTTCGGCCAGATAGCCAAGGAGGTTGTAGGTTAAGGATTAGACCATGGCACTTTCATGTTAACATTAAGGTTATGTTACTTTACGATTGTCCTTGAAGGGGATGCTGAATTCTGGTTCGGGCTTTACGGGAAGGCGTAGTTGACCGAGGGCCAAAGGCCGTTTGTCGAGATTGATAGGTCAAGTATGTTGGAGTTTTCTGTGTTAAGATGGCCGCTGGTGGTAGAAAACGATTTTCCATATTAGGTTTCAGTTATATGATAAATGTTTCATATAATGTTTCTTTGAGATCTATGAAAATTGTTTTGTTTTTTTTCCAAGGAAGACAAAGCCTAAGAGGCTTGATACGAAACCCGTAAGGAGTCAGTTGCGGGGTAATTTCCTGCTCGGATGTAACCAAGGGAAGTGAAAGGAAAAAAACCAGCGAGTCGCGGGGCTAAAGAATGATATATGTCAGACCATACTGCGATGAGATAAAATTTATATTAGTCATTCAAAGTCAGATCATACAGCTTCATTTTTTGCTATAAGAAAAACAAATCTTCGTAAAATATGTTATGTTTATCTTCGAAAGTTGCTATGACTTGATATGATTGTACAAAATATTTTTGGTTTAAGTTATAGAACAAGGGCTTCTCATAGAAGTAAATGGAGAGTGTTTATCGCAGATCACTCGTGATGTTTTCGAGCGAGGATTAGGTTTTCCTCATTTGCATTTATATAATTCAAATTTGTTATGCATGATACTGATCTTGTTTTCTTGAAGACTGTTTCATATAAAAAAATTTAGTTATACGAAAGAACAAGTGAGCGGCGCGTTGTATGGAGATGTCAAAGTAGCGATGCTTCCACATAATGTTTTTTGAGATAAGTTCCCGCATTGAATTTGATCCCTTGGTGAAAATTACATGGTGTCACTCATGGATTTTTACCGAAGGTTATCTCATTACAATCCAATCTCGAAACGTTTTCATAGGTTTCTTGGGCGGAACAAATAGGTCAACATGCGATAGATCTAGTCAACGAGCAGGGAGAAAGCGTTCCGTTTATTGTACTCGATGCTACCTGTGTTCTCAGTTTTGTTTTGTTGCAAATGGTTTTTGATGTTTTTCCATGTCTCACTTGGTTCAACAGAAACTGAGAGCAATGCTTTGATTCTTGAAGATTTCTCGTATAATTTTTTGACTCTTATACGAAACTCGTTTTATTATGTCGAACAGGTCTTCAAAACTTTGGCTAATCGTAGAGTTTCAGTCTGATGTTGGTACATGTTTTCTTAACGCAAGATTGCGACAAGAGATGTTGTATATTCCTCGGTATTATTTTCATGACAATTTGGATACATTGCTAGTATTTAGACTATTCTTAGATTGTCGTTTGCTTTTGTGACAATTTTGATGAGGTATCGTATTGTCTAAATGTTTTTCTGGCTTTTGTTGCGAGAGTTTTCTTCGTCGAAAGATTTTTTTCTGTCGTGGCAAAAAAAAAATTGAAGTATGGGAGTATACGAGTATAGGATACGTACCTACTCCCGCCTTTATTTTAGGAAATAAAACGGTTAAATCGATATCTTGAAAAATTGTGTACATTTTCTCTTTCGAAGAATGGGATGATCGACAATCCTAGTTGATTTAAAGATGATGTTGGGATTGGGACTTGGTGGTTTTCAGGTTGACGACTTGGGATATGTCAATTTGAGAAATTTTCTTGGAACGAATCGTTTTAAGACGACATTCGCGTTTCTTGCTCTTTCTTTCTTTAGGAAGAGAGCTGAGTATGTGTGGGGATCATTTCTTAGTTTTAGGAGAATTTAGATCGGTTTGCAAGATGTGCCTGAACAATTACGGAACAAGGGATAGAGATCGGAAAAATTTCCTAAGACTTAATTCGCTAGACTATCCATCTAAATTTTAGGTTCCCAAAAATTTACACCAATCTTTAATGCATTTTTATCTCATAATACCTTCCTACGAAAATTCCATATCTGAATTAAAAATTTTCAAAGTCAGACATACCTTAGTTTTCTCAAAACTTCAAGTTTGTTTTCTTCTCCGTTTCGCTCGCTCATTTCCTCTTCCTCTTCTCGTGTTTGTCCACCCCTTTCGGATAGTAATAATATCGATTCTTCCTGGATTGCTTTACTTTCCTTAGACTGAAGCTTGTCTTGCGGTTTTGGTTTGGTGATCCATATTTTCCCGATCTGGGTTTCAGTCTCTGAATCAATGGTTTTAAGAAAAGAAATAAGTACCTTGTCGAAAGTCTTTTGGCGTTTAGAGTAGCCAATGGTGACCAAAATATGCCAAGGTCGATGAGGTCAGAGAGAGGGGATGGTGAGACCATGGATAGAGGCTGGGCGAAGTTCACTACTTAGATTGTGGTTCATCTCTTTCCTTCCAGAGGGTCTTTTTGTATGATCTTTGATATATTTTTCAAAGGTTGTCGCATAAAATAGTGTCTTGTTTAACTTTACGAATGGTTTTTTTTCTAGAACATTGAAGGGCTTAATCCTACAAAGGTTATTCCGCAAAATTTTACTGAGTTTAATTTTACAAAAGTTGTTTCGTAAAATGTTGTCAAGCTTAATTTTACGAAGGTTATTCCACAAAATATTACCGAGTTTAATGTTAACCATTACCGTTTTACACAATTGATTTGAAGTTTTACAAGAAGACAAGTCTTTGGTACTTTTATCGAAAAACTTCAACGGAAACTCAAATCAAGACAAAACAAGAACCAGTCTGGTAAAGACTCGAGGTGAGAGTGATGAAGAGGGTGTGGTCTCGTCGTTTGTAAGCGATGAAATTTTATGTGTCTAGTCGCCCATAGGCGACTAGACTTTTCACAGTTTAATCGGTCGTGGATGACTAGACTTTGTCGAGAGTTTAGTCACCTGGGGCGACTAGACATCGTGTTCTTCTAGTCGCCCAAGGGCGAGTAGACTTTTTGTGAGTTCGTGGACGATTAGACTTGGTGCGTGTCTAGTCATCTATGGGAGGCAAGAATTGGTGCGTGTCTAATAGTTTGTGGTCGACAACACCTGGAAACGGCCTTAAGGGTGATGACAAAGCCTCGAAAGCGAGGAGATTGAACTGGTCTCGTCACTTGCAGACTACATTGCGAGGTCTTCCTTTCTTTTTATCTTCATTGATCGCTACGCGGACTTTCAGAACTGTTGGGTCTGTTTTACGTAGTTTTTTCTGTAAACATTTCGAAGTCTGTTTCACGGAAGATTATCTCGCAGATTTTTCTACGAGGTTTTTCCATGGAAACTTTTTGAATTTTAGTTTTCGGAAGATTGTTTTGTAAAACTTGCCATTCATCGCAAAAATCGTTCGCAAGAACGTGTTTCTGGTATTTTCATGTTTGGATAGAAACTCTTTCATTTCTTGTCCGACGTGAAATACCGGGAGTTTTATTCTCGTATCCTTATTTGAATACATTCGGCCTATGTGGTATAGTTTCTTCGACTTTTCATCTACGGCATGTTTCTTGGAAGATTTTAGCCGTTGTTTTTTATGACCGATTTTGATCCCAACAATGACAAGAGATGTATATCGATCGACATTCGTCTCTGATGTCAATTCTAGCTGGTTTGATGAACAGCTACAAGTTTATTCTATAGTTATCTCCAAAATACTTCAAAATCACCAAAATGCTCCAAAACATACATAAAGCTCTAAAAAGATTCCAAAATATGATAAACAGAGTTTAAAACACTTATTACCGTACCATGACCAAAAACTGGTAAAATCCATGATATATCAATATACTCTTTTATTTTCAGATTGAAGCAGATGTTATGTGTCCAGGGACACACCCTATTGTCTTAAGGATCAGTTTAAGGTATAACAATCCCTCAAAATATCAGGATAGAGAAAGTTTCATTTCAGTATTAGCATAAGAACCTTGGTCTGTTTTGGGAACATAGAACTCATTTGGAAGGATTTCAATCTCTTGGGAGCATAAGAACTCATTCCAATATTGCTTATCTTATTTTCCAGTGAATGGGATGAATATATTATATGAGTAGCTTGAAGTCATTTTTGATCTTTGTGGTTTGGGGTGTGGCATAGGTTAAGAGGAACGGCGTTGGTGCCAATAACATGATAAATTTGATGTCACTAGTGACAAGTGGTGTGAACGACGAGGAAGGAAGTAGCACAGAAGAGGACATTCTTGGGGTAGTTAAGAGTTGGAGAAATGATGAAACTCACAATCCTGATATACTTGCCCGTCTCACACAAGAGAGGTATGACTCCCTTCATCTTCGTTCCATTCGAAGAGGCAAGTAACAAAAATATTGCTTTATATATCCGTTTCTTGGTTCTCAAATCTATAGCTAATGCACATTTTAATTTGATATGAACTTGTGATTCAGGTTGACCAATCGGTCTTTAACTTATGTCCAGAGAAGATGGATATTGCTTTGTCACTGGCTAGAAAGATACATCATCAACGCATATCTCAATGCACAAAGAACTATCAATATAGAATATAGTGTTTTAACTTATTTGAATATTATGATAACAACAATACTAGTGTTTGTTTGTTGTTGTGACATGCGCTCTGTGACATTTTGTTGTTTACATAAACATGAGTTAAGCTTAATCATGTACTCTTCTATGTTTTATTCACCAAAAGATTCAGCACGAAGTATCAGATGCTAGATAGATGGGTTCCGAGGCAGAAACATTTCCTGCCAAGAAGACAAGATTTCATAAGATAAAAATGGTACATGAATTGCAGTCTTGATTGGAGGAAGAATCGAAGCATGGAAACGTAGGAGCAAATGGGGACGATGGAGAAGGAGCGAGAAGAAGCATGTTCAAAGGCAGCTACGCAGAGATGTGAATCCAAACCTAACCCTCCTTTAGAAGGCGGCACGTAAGTTCGAACATAGTCCCTGACAGTGCCGTTGTTCATCATCTTGTATCCAATAAAGGCTTCGTGATCCTCTGTCTCGAACTTATGTCTCAATTCATTCCACACAATCTTTGGTTTATGTGAATGGAGAGAAGATATATTGACATGAAGAAAAACAGAAACAGTGAATGAAAGAGAGAAAGATAGAACCAACAGGCCCTGGGCTACCGGCATTTGAGGGATAACCTCAATACGGTGAATCCGCAATTTAATTTCCGTTGGCCACTAAAAATTTAACATGCTCTCTTGGGGCTCACACTATATTCGGTTGACCTAGGTCATCTGGCACTGCAGATAATCCCAAAAAAAGAGAGAAAGATAGTGGGAGGGAATATACTGTTTAGTCTGTGTGATATTTACCTAGTAATAATTCGCGCTTTGCGTGGAATGCGATCATTATTTAGTAAACAGACATTAAATCTGTTTAATCTAAATATATGTTCAGTTTTAGATTGTTTATTTTGTTGGTTCGGTTAATATTTTTGACGTTTTTGGTTTTTTGGTGATAACCGAAAAATTACTATTATTTGTTTATTTTCATGTTATAAATTTTAGATAGACGTGATGTCGAACTAATGGTTTCATATTATTTTTTCTAAACGGATAATAGTTAAAGAAAAAAAAAGATTATTAACACAAATAATTTCACTACAATTTGGGCGGTAGTAAAAGAAGCTTTAAAAAAAATAATATTTCCAACTTAAAAAAATTAGATACTTCAATTATGGTGAATACTCAATTATAAAGAGTTCACATCAAAGTACATATGTTTATGTATGTAAAAGTTTATAAAAATGGATTATATATATATATATATATAAAGACAATATTAATTAATATTAAATAACATTTTTGTTCAACATAACACATGAAAGATAAAAAAAATTAAAATACAATTAATTAAAAATAAAATAGACTTAGACATTAGTGAATTTTTTATATAAAAATAAAATAAAATTCTATCCGTAAATATGGGTGGGCAAGATCGAATATCCAAGTATTGGGAGGTATTCGTTTCAATTCGATCTTTAGCCACTGGATATTTTTGTGATTCTGAAATCCAAACTTTTTAAAGAAAATCCGAGTTGATCTGTAGATAAAAAAAATCTAATAATAATATTCTATTAAAAATGAACTTTATTTTTAAAAATTATAATACCTAATATGTTAAATTTAATATATAAAAATATTGTAAAACTTATATAAACTATAATAACATAGATATATACAATTCTTTACATATATGTATATATATATATATATGCATATAACGGAAAAAATCGGATATCTGTTCATAAAAATATTGATATTTGTGATTTGCTTCTTTTTCGAATATTGTATTTTAGTATTTGATTTGCTTCGTAGAGTTACGAATATCCATATTTTTGGTTTAAATAAAAAATGATAACTAATTGAATCAAAATTTATGAATATTTTTCCAAGTTTTATCCAAATTTATGAATATATATATATATATATATATATATTAATTTTCAATTCGTAAATTCCAACAAAAAAAATCAGAATTTTAATGGGTAATGCTTGTAAATTTTAAATTGAAAAACTAGTGCAAACACATTTATGAATATAGCGTGAATGCATTTTTTTAGAATGCATTTCTCTTTTATTATACGACGGATAAGAGTAAAGAGTTAACAAAGTGAAGCTATGCAATCCCCACAAACAAAGATTTTGGCAACGGTTTCTCTGGGGCACACTTTACGAGGCACTTGACGGCAGAGTTTTACGATGAGTCCCCTCCTCCTTTGGTCGAGCTCTGTTCAATTCTCAGTCTAAAACACTCTGTCTAGGTCGCCGGTGCTAGCTTCGATCTACTCCGAAGTTGCATCCCTCAGTGTGTCTTTCTCATGGAAGTTGTGCCGATGTTTGTTCCCCAGCTTCTTACCTCGTTAACGGCGACGGCAGGCACATCACTCAAGACTCGCCTCCTCCCCCAGGTGCTGACCTTTCCAGCGCATATGGTTCGCCATCCACCGGAGCCGCCAGACCCTCCATATCCACCAGATCTCCTAGCCCCGATCTTAGCCTCTTCTCCTGAGTTGTTTGCCGTCCAGTCTATTCCGCCCCTCGGCGCTGCTCTTCCCTGTGCAAGCCAAACCACCGGATCTACTCTTCCCAAGCTTGGGATCGCAGATCTGGTCGGTTCTGCATTTTCGAAGCGCATCCACCACTCCTCGCCGTCTCAGATCCCTTCATCTACGGCCCAACCTTGTTCACCTCTGCAGTGTATCCAAGCTGTTCCAACTCAGCCTCCTTCACTTCTGTTGTCTCCTCTGAGGATGGATTTGTCTCCTCCCCGTCAAGATCTGTCGTGTCTACTCAGGCCTCTGGTGAATACAACCGGGTACTGATGGGTGCTCCATCTCTTTCTCCCGGAGGCCACCGTGGTCCCAGCTTCCCATATGACCTAAACCTAATCGTTTGGGCCTCTTCATGTTTTTGGGCTTCCCCTGATGTATTGGGCCTAAACCTAAACCTTTCCTCTTTTTTCAAGTGCTTTCAGCATCCACGAGATCTAAGGCGTCACCATCAGTTCCCCACCCAACAACTCCCTTCGACCATTTCATCCATTATAGTATTTTCAGTGTCAAAAACATTTATGAATTCGGAGATGAAGATATTATCAACCAACTTATCATCCCGCTCACCAAACATTATGATTACCAGAACGATTGAGATTCACATAGTCTTTCGGATCAAGATTGTCGGTGTTAGAGCTGATATCAATGGCCTTAGCTACCGAAAGGTATCTTCTTGTGGTCTCTTACCACATTTCCCTCCGTATGTGTCCATAGCAAGCTTTATTGTATCAAATTCAGTTTTGGAACTGGAGATGATGTTAGACCCATCCAGATCACTGTACGTTTCACAAAAGATGCTCTCTTATATATATAAGGTTCAGATAACCGTTTCAGAAATCACTGATGGAGATAGGGTTCTTTGTTTGCTGGACTATTTAGCTAGTTCCAGTTGTTTTTCGGGCTTTTCAGCCCCCTTTCAAACTCATTCACTCGGGTGTCTCAACGTCGTTTACGACTATGTCGAGCTTGTTGGAGCTTTCATTTCAGGGATAAAAGTGAAGACCATCCAAGGATTTTTTCATATTGAGCAAGCCTCTCCCACCAACATCCTATCTTCTGCTTTAATGTACTCTTTGTTGTTTATCTTACCGTTGAGACCAACTCCGGTTTTATCGTGGACTATGGTTTATGTGAACGCATTTTCGGGGCTATGGTTCATGTTGTAACCTCTTGCTCTTTTCAACAATGATATTTTCGGGTGTACCGTTGAGACCAACTCTGGTTTTATCGTGGACTACGAAAATATCATTGTTAAAAAGAGTACAAAATCATTAAAATTCGTATCAATTAAAATATTGAGATGAGAATATTTAAAAAAAAAAATTTCATACTTTTTTGAACTTAACTATTAAGCAACAAATAATTTTGATTGATCATGAATTAAAAAAAAATTAAGGTGGAAAATAACACACGCAATTAAATCTTTATTTTACCGAATATTATTTTTTTTTATAAGATTTTATATAAAACCAATAATTTAAAACAAAATCAAAATTGTTAGAAAAAAAGAGATTAGAACAGTTTAAAAAAAATCACTAAATTGATTGAATATACACAATTTAGGTTCCAAGTAAAAAGATCAAATTTTTTGATGCTATCATAACTTTTTTTCATTCGATTGTATCGTGTTTTTATTATATGTACTAAATAATATTATAAGAAAATATAAGTTATTAGTTATAGACTACATCAATTTTGAAACATGTCTAACAATATTGACACCATGCCTAATAGTTTTTTTAATATTTTTAAATGGTCCAATAATTATATATGTAAAATAAGCCCAAAATATTTATTTTACAATTATTTTATTTTCCATGATATTAGTAGAAGAAAGTAAGTTTAGGTAAATTATATATCCGGAAAACTCAACCAAACTTGATATAAAATTAATAGTAGGCACAAACTAAAACTGATTAAATACTTATATAGATCTAAAATTTAATATTCGGATAACTAAACCTGAATCCGATCCAAATTGAAAAGTTTTGGATACCCAAAATATCTACATCACAATTATATATTTAGTTATTTTTTAAATTTATATCTACAGATATTCAAAAATATAAATTATAAAATAGTCACAAGTAAATATCTAAAAATAAAAAAAAAATGTTCAAAATACCGAACATACATATTTTCATCCTATTATTTAATTTGAATATTTTTATGTAAATTTGAGTATTTGATTTTACAATATTCAGTTTTTTTGTTTTATATTATTTTATTTTGAGAATTTAAGTATACATTTGGATTTTTGTTGATAAAAACATAATTAAAATGGATATTCCGAACTTGAACTCGAACCGAACCTGCTATAATCTGACCAAATCTAAACCAAATTCAAACCAAAATTTGTAAATATTCGAATCAGATTTAAAGTTCTTATTGTAAAAATTTGAAATCCGTAAAAATCATCTAAATCCGAATTCATACATCAATATATATTCCTAATAAAAATATATTCAATAAAATCTCTTGGTACAACATAAATTAATAATGTAATTAACTATTTCACTCCGCGCATGAACGCGAATTACTACCTAGTTTTAATATATTTCGTGTTACAAAAAAATATAAGAGTAAATTTAAATAAAAATATAACCTAAATATGGAAACTTTCTCTTTTTCGTAATTTATGTGGAATACATAAATTACGTAGTTTAGAACGAAGAACAATAGGTGGGATATTATATCATTCTTCTAGTAAACTCAAATGTTATAGATAGAACAAAGAGAGATTTACAATTTGGGCCACTTTATGAGAGTTGACAACATCATGGGTCTTTTTTCGCTACTGGGGCACATTTTTGCAACTGGGGGTATATTATATTATTAAAAATGGTAAAGAGAAGGGGTTGAAGTTAACTAAGGCATTTAGGTTACTAAATGGGTTTGAAATTTGAAATTGTTGGACTTTTAGTGGGTTGTGGGGTAGTTAAGTTTTGGGGGAGGAAGGAAAACCGTCGCCATTTTCGAGGGAAAGAAATCGAGAAAGCAAGAGAGAGAAAAATTGGGGCGATATTGACGAAAGTGGAGTAAGAGTTGCAGACGACGGCTACATGACGACAAGGAAGAGGCGCGACGGTAAAGAGCCCGCCGTGGGTAAGTAATCTCGTCTCCGTCAGGCGGACCTTTGGGGGGTGTTTTGATTTAGGGTTAGTGGGTTGTGGTGTTGGCGGTAGATGTAGATTGAAGAAGTTGGTCTTGTCAATTGCTTTGTAATGTGATTGTACAAATTGTGAAAGTGTAGTGTGTGACTAACTATTTGATTTGTTGTCTGAAAGGTGAGGGTAGCGGCGGCGGTCGACTGGACGAGAAGCTGCCTCCGCGGCTTTTTGCCACTGACAGATATCCAAGCAGGCGACTTAACGTGTACTCATCGTTGGAGTATATGTTATACGTGAGGGATGCGTTGAAAGGGACTCCGGACTATAAACGACTGATGAACTCATACTTTGGGAAGTTATTTGAGCTGCCGGTGCGTAGGTGTAGTTATGCCTCCGTGATGATCCACGCATTGTTGGTCCGGCAATTGTCGACAAAGAAGCGGTATGAGTTATGGCCCGTGTTTGGTGGGAATCCGCTGAGGTTTTCAATGTTTGAGTTTGGCGCTGTGACGGGTTTGCCTTGCCATGAGTACGTGGAGGGATATGTTCCTGATTTTCAACCAACCCCAAAGGAGGAAGAGTACGCTATTTGGGATGAGTTGTTTGGCGGTAGGAGAGATATAACAATCCCGGAGGTTGTAAAGATGGTGGTAGAGGACCAAACTTTATAAAGGGCTCAAAGGTTCAAGTTGTGTCTTATCATTATTGTGGATGGTGTCCTGATTGCGTCTACACAGCCCGCGAAGCCTTTACTAAAGCATGTGAAGATGCTTGCCAATGTTAAAGATTTCTTGGAGTTTCCATGGGGCAGGGAATCCTTCTTCTGGACAATAAGTACAATGCTACCAGCGAGGAGAGTGATGGGAAAGTGTGAAAACCCGGAGGCTGAGTTCTGTACTAGAATGAGGCAGAAGACAACGAAGATGACAGGGTTCCCGCTAGTGCTTCAGTTGGTTGCGTACGAAGCAATACCAGAGCTAGTGAAAAGGTTGGGTGGAACAGACGAACTGAGGCTGATTGCTTGTGAGAGGCTTCCTCAGCATACGGGTTTGTTTCTGGTGGACGTGTTAGAGGCTGAGCACGATGAGGAGGTGTGTATATTGTTGCCTGTGTAAATACTGTAGTTAATGGTTGTACACATGAAGGAAATTTTTTTTTGTAGTACCTTCGTACGCGTGTACGACTTGGTGACTGACCGTGTGTAATGTTGTGTTTGTGTACAGCTTACTGTAAGAGCAATGGTTGAACCTGAAGCAGACGTGGAAGACGGTTGGGGGGAGTTGGATGATGAGATAGAAGACAGAAGAGTGAAGTATATGGTGCGGGCGATTCAAAGGGGCAAAAAGTTTAAGAAGTCTGATTGGTGGGGGGGGTGATATGATGGAGGTTTTGTATGACCATGAAGAGTGGAAGGCTGCGAAGAAAAGGAAAAGAGATGTGATCCTAAAGAACAAGGAGGTGGTAGTGCCTCCAATGAAACAGAAGAGGCTGAGCGCCTACTTTCCGAAACCGAGGTTGGAAGATGAAGAGTATGAGGAGCTTGTTGTGAGAGTGGCTAAACTGGAGAAAACGGTTGGGTGGATGAAGAAGATGTGGCATAAGCGGGGCAGGTTTTCGATGGGGGGGAGTAGGATGG
>JABAYD010022055.1:0-12397 GCA_014822095.1 Diplotaxis tenuifolia
TGTAGGTACAATAGAAGATGTTGATGATATGTGCAACGAAGATGCTCGGAAGACTACAAGTACTTCTGGAGTTGAGAGTTCAAGATCAGAAGATTCAAATGTGCGTTGAACATTTGAGGTAAAATCTGCTCTGAGTTCTTTCCCTTCCCATTAAGTGACGTTTGTATTGACTGGTGTTAGAATCTCTTGCTTATATTGATTGTGTTTGGTCAATGTTGAATTGTTGAGGAGTGATCTCGGTCTGATAATGTGATTAAGGCCTTTGACGCTTGCAGC
The DNA here is from genome assembly GCA_014822095.1 of Diplotaxis tenuifolia. Classification (NCBI taxonomy): domain Eukaryota; kingdom Viridiplantae; phylum Streptophyta; class Magnoliopsida; order Brassicales; family Brassicaceae; genus Diplotaxis; species Diplotaxis tenuifolia. The sequence continues at coordinate 277 of JABAYD010022055.1, forward strand.
TTATAATGTTCTCTTGCTTACTCTTAGACTCTTAGTAGTTAGTATTGAACTACCGATGCATGAGTCTTGTTTTCATCTGATTCTGTATAGATTCTGTGTATACATGATGCTGAAAGTAATTACTTTGGGATTGATCTTTACTCTTTATGACTAAAGAGTTCTTGGTTTTTCTTACAAGCTTAAACTTAATGTTGCAGCTTATAGGTGAAGCGACATGACTTGTTTGTATCAAGCGGACCAAGCTCACACGTTCATTTACTATCTTAGAACTTTCATTTAGTATCTATATCCATGTTCATGTAATGAAATCTAAGTTGTTTTTTTCAAAACTATGACTTTCATGTAGCATTATTCTTTTTTATGTTGTTTGTTGAAAACTCTATGACTTTCATTTAGTATCTATATATACATATCAAAAGTTACATAAAGTTATTTATAAATACAAGTACATATGAGAAAAAAATTGTTTTACAAGCATAATTAAGACAAAAAAAAAATCTGATTTAAATGGGTCTAAATGGTTTAAACAGGTATATGTAAATTTCGTGGGTTTTAAATGGGTAGCTCTAATAGGCCTATCTTTAAATGTGTCAAAATGGATATGAGTTCTAAACGGGGTGGGTTTTAAATGGGGTGGATCTAAATGGGCTGGGCTTTACCGTATTAACATCCCTAATCTATAGATACCGATCATGGATCATAATTTCTCTAAAACGGTGGTTGACTAATGGATGGGTAGATGTTTTTTTTTTGTTTATTGTAGAGTACATAACTGTCTCAGGTGTTACGGGATCTTGGTCTGCTTTGAAAAAGTGAGTGAATGTATAAATATTGAAAAAGTGAGAAGCTTTGCGAGCAACAATTAAATTATCTTTTCAGGAATACTTTTGATTCAATTTTTTTTTTGAAATGTTTATAATGTATTAGGGTCTAACGAACCAGGGAGATGGTTAATATTCTATTAGGAGATGGATCTATGAGACGTGGTCAGGTCCTGGAGGTGAAGGGAGGAGAAACCAGTTCATATTAATCAATCTTATGTGTTATCTAACTTCATGGATATTGTTAATGTTGATCCTAAATTCTCCGTTTAGTATTTCCATGCAGTTAACTATACTTGGACAGGTAAAAAATACATGCTGCAATACACATGGCTGGAAGATGAGTTAACATAACAGAAATTTCATGGTCGACCTTTCTATTATTCATCATGGCACAACATCTATGATTACCATTATATGGAAGGTGATACCATGAGAGTGATGTATGAGTCATGGTTTGTCAACTACAAAGTCGATGTTGTTTTCTCAGGTCATGTCCACGCATGCGAAAGATTAGTTAGAACATAAAACTATAGCTCATCATGTTTTATTTTAACTATATAGAATGACATATTTGACCTTTTGTGAAACACAAACGCCTTGGTTAATGGCATTCGCCGTCCTCTAAAAGATCCATCTCCTCCCGTCTACATCACCATTTGTGATGGAGGAAAGCTTGAAGGGTTGGCTACTAAGTAAGCTATATAATTAAGCCACTTTTTGTCATCCAATTTTCTTATTATATTTTTTGAAGTGTGATATGATTTCTTCATAACGTCTGACCATCAGCCTAAGTACTTTGCTAGAGAGAAACGAGCTTTGGACACCCTATATTCTCGATTAAGAATAGGACGCATTATTGGCGAATTTAGAAATTTTATTTTGTGGGAGCATAAAATAAGTAAAAGGGAAATAATTAAAACATGAGGAGTTTGAACCTTGGTGGAGAGGGGACATTAATGTGGTTGAAACCAACTCTGCTTCCGACAACTTGCAAATTCTTATGAAAATAATTATATTTCTAGACTTTTGTGGGGCAGGTGCCTCCTCCTTACATAACGTGGGTTCGCCACTGGGACGCATGCGCACTATGGATGGGACATGAACAAGGATGGTTACACCGTCGAGGCTGTCACCATGTAGTTTTTTTACAACATGTCTTAGCATCGTGTTGATGATTCTCTTTCTTTTGATATTGAGAACCCGAGAATCTAATTTCTTTTGTTGTACGCAAGACTTAAGATTTAATAACGCTGAATAACGACCAAAGGTGTTTGTTGTTACAAACATCGACCATAAATTGGTGGTAGGTAAGAAGTTGACTAACATGTAAATTCAAGGTCTGGCATATTAATTATTTCTATGAGTTTTAATTCTAGGTCGACCCTTTCTCAATGCAAACTATGGAAATAATTTATATTCTAAAAATTATAAATAGTTTTAAGTGAAATAAAAAATGTCTACAATTCAACCAATTAAACACCATAACTAAATTTTTTTTTTCATGCCGCTCATTACCTTTTATATAACATAACTAAAAAAATTGTATACTAAAATTTTTGATTTGCATAAGATAAGAAACTGAATCAGTAAATTATTTTATAATTGTTTAACTATTTATATTTTTGTAATAGACTATAATATTTATATATTAAAATAGAAATATTAAATATATAATCAGGATTAAAATTTAAAAAAAACTCGGGCGTAGTCCGGACCAACCTAGTAAGTTAATATAATAGAAGATTAGCCAAAAATTAAACACATATTTTCAAAAAAATAAACTAATTTCTATATGTATAGTGTGTTGTTATATAAATTTCTAAGTCATAAGAAACTAAAATATAAAACGAAGCATAACTAAATACTAATCATGCTAAAAAACATTAAAAATGCATATTGTTTTCCAAAATATCTCTATATCTATATAAAAAAATATTTTTCTATTTTTTAGTGATGTCATGTCACTAAATAGGGGGAAGATAATCTAACACATCAGCATGAATGTAAATGGACCGAATGTAAATTTTGTTGGACTTCTATGTAATTGAGCTATTTTCGTTTCTAATAAATATAAATACTAGTACACAGTTGGGCCAGAAAACTTATGTTATTGAAGCCCAATTTTTAATGTAAAAGCCATAGTTTTAATTTCTTTCTCGACACCAACACAAATGTCTGTCTCCTCAATGTTCCTGCAAACCAGTCCGATGACATAGATGTTTATCAATCTATATATTAAAAAACAGTTTTCTCCTTTTGGGTTATGTCATATCCCTAAATAGAAGGAGGACAATCTAACACATCAACATGAATTTAAATCAACTGAATGTAAGTTTTGTTGGGCTTCTATGTAATTGAGCTACTTTCATATCTAATAAATATGTTATTATTACACAGTTGAGCACATTTTTGGTACCCACACCATTGTGGAAGATGATGCAATCGACCGGACATGGAGGTTCATTGGCAGTGACGATCGTGAGGGAAGGAGAATCTGTTGAGAGGGAGAAAGACAATAGATGTGGGAGAAGAGTAGATGTTGAGTTTAGATCTCCTTTGTAAACTCAATGTAATAGAAATTGTAAATTTCAATATCATATTTAAAGGGAGAGATCGCAATTTCCAGAAAGAAAGGTTCTTTTACCATGTGGCCAGTAAGGAAAAGGAGAAGAAAGCCAAAAGGGCTTCGGCTTGGACGATTCCGAATCAAACTCAAAGATTCTTCGGCTCCAGTAAAACCAGTCACACCCAAACCCAAACATCTTGTGGGAATTAATTATTTTTCTCGGGATATGAAAAATTAAGAAAAACCCACCGAAACCCACGAGTTGAGTTCGAGTTGGCTGAATTTCAATTTCCCTGATTTGATAAATGAACGACATGGACTCTGTTCTGGCAACTCTCTGATCCCTTTCCTATGTTTCTCAATTTGAGAGAAAATTTAGAAAGGGAAGCAAGCAGAACTTCTCTTGCCCTGAACTATGAACTGATCGAAAGAGGGGGAGGGAGATAGAGAGATACACACATAACCTTCAGCTCCATCATACCCTTACGACGCAAAATGATTATGACCCTTTAGGTTTAAGTTTAGGTGTTGGTTTAGGTTTATAAACCATTTTTATGTTTAGACTGGTTTGTAAAACCAATTTTAGTTTGTAGACCAAATTTTTATTTATAAACCAATTCAAAAATAACACGACAAAACCCAATGTGAACATATGAAAGCTAACACAACAAAAACCAATATGAACATATGAGAAATTCACACAAAAAAAAAACTTGAAAATTTATAATCATTTTTAACTCTTTTCACCTGGTAATATAAGAGCATCATTAACCATAAGCACTTTCATGGGGGTGCTTAATCAATTTTTTAACAATAAATGGGTGTTAAGCATTTTTCTTAAGCAACTTTTAATTAATGTCCTCCAATGTAAGTATTTTATTTAGGGGAGCTTAAAAAAATATTGGCATCAAACACAAGTCACTAAACTAATCAAAAACATGTAATCAAACTATATTACAAGTGTTACTTATTAACATCGTGTTTTCTGTCAGCACAAGTCGTGGCCATCTCCTATAAAAGCTGTGTTCATCTTCTCTTCCACACAACAACCATTGATCCTAACAAAAAGAAAAGAGGAAGCTTCTTCTTGTAGTCTCCTTGCCTCAGCCATCTCTTTTGCTTTCGCTTCTTCTTGCAGCTTCGTAAGTATTCTCTCTTTCTCTTCCAAAAGCTTCTTCGTCTTCTCATCCTCTACTTCATTTTCTTTCCTTCTTGATTCTTCCAACAACCTCTTCTCCAACTAGTCAAATATATGTACCAACCTTGAAGATCAATGGTGAGAAGAGTGGCTTCAGGTTGATCTTTCCATTCAGATTTGGGGACAAAATCCTCATACTGAACCCCCAAGCTTGTTCCTTTCGGTTGCTGTCTTGGAGAAATTCAGTTACATAAACATATCCAAAAGAATGTTACGGGTTGCAACAACACCACATAAAGATGACATGTTTCAGGATCTCTTTAGCTAAAGGCTACAAGAACAAACCTACGCTGCGAACGATCTTCTACTCCAAACTTTTGTAGCTTTTCATCTTCTAAAAACTCTGCTAAAGCTGTAGACAGAAAGTTGGCAAAAAAAAAACCAAATTCTCAGCAATTTCTCTGGAGAAATTAGAAACGGAAGTTGAACTAGTGAATGATACATACCTTGGGAAGAGAAAAAGACAAAGGACTGTGATTAAGCATGACTTTGTGTTAGTGCAATTAAGCTAATGTGTAAAGAGAAACAAGTCACCTTCTTGTCAATGTTAGTGCAATAGATAGTTCTTGCACACATCTCACCTCACGCCCATCTTCAGTCTGCAGCAACAATAAAACAATTCATTTTCTTAGTCTCCCTTGATCAAAACTCTTCTTCTACATCACACACACAAACGAATCCTATGGACGTAAGATAGTTTCAGGAAACAAAAAGACATATTTTTGAAGACCCACAACGAAATTAAACACATCAAACAACAATAACCAAAGATCACAAAACTGTTGAAGCAAATCGGTGTCTCTTACCCGTCGGAAACCGCCGTTCTCTTCTCTTACCCACCATCTGAGCCTTCGGATCTCGCCGCCTGGGACCCGATCTTGCTGTAGAAACCACCCTGATCGTGGTGGAGAATCTGTTCACCAGGCTCGATCCTTGATGAGTGATGGTTTTGATCATTGATTTGAGGAAGATAGGGAGAGAAGACGACATCGGCAAAGTGATGAGAAACACAGCTCGTGAGAGAGAGAGAAAAGGACGCGAAGTGATGAGAGCACCACACGTGTCCAATAAGATGCGGTGCTTCAAATGCTCAATTAAGCGTTGATGCTTGTTTAATTACAACATTTTTTTTTAAACCGAAAATCACCTAAGCATCTCTCTAAGCCCCCGCGTTGATGCTGCTCTAATAGCCCTAGTTAAGAACCCACCAAGCTAATCAGTTTCAGTGACCTGGAGTTCTTGAAAATGTCTTTTCTCCTTGCAGGTTGTAAAGAAATTATCACAAAATCTCTAAATACTTTTGTTAGGGAAAGAATCATCCTCCTTTCATGTTAATGTGTTTAACTTGTATAATCATTGTTAATTAAAAAAACTCATCTAGAACTGATTATCTTATGACGTTAATAGAAGGAAGTCTACAGCCGATAAGCTTTCTCCATTTGTCATTTTTCTTATCTTTTATTCATTTTCTTTCTTTGTTCTGTTTCACTATATATATCAGAACCTAGTGCATGCGCGATCGTGAACGTCCACGTGGAAAATGAGTTTATTATACCGTTCGATGTGTTATAGTTCTACTTGAGTGGATTGTGGTATCGGAAGCGGAGGACTCTATTTAAAAATATGGAAATTTTAAAATGAAAAAAAATAATTATGTCAGAGACCTTGATTAATCATAAGAAGATAATCTTTAGTTAAATTGACTTATGGTGGGTGATTAATGAAAGAAAAGTTGTTGTCTCTGACAAAAGACTTTTTTTAGAACAACATTGCATTAATATTAAACAGTTTACGACCAATACAAATACTTAGTTAACCATGATGCACTAGAGAAACATAAAACATCTTGGGAAAATATTTTTTCTAAACTTGCATTAATTAATCACAGCTTAACAGAACCGTCTCAAATTATCTAAAGTTTCTGTTCAAAAAATTATTAATCATATTTTGTCATCTATCTTAATGGTATATTTAACAATTTAATGAAAATCATTTAAAATTATAAGTTTTAATCTAGCAACATCTAAATTTTTTAAGTTTTTCTCATAATTTATCTATATATTTTTAGAAAATTCTTAATTTTTCTTAATGTTTTCTTATTTTTTGCTTATATTTTTATTTATTTTTTATTTTTATATTTGGACCATGTTTGTTTGTTCCACTTGCATCTTTTTTTTCACATTAATCAAATATTAAACGTTAACCACCAAGTAGGAGATCGAGATCGCGATGAAGGAAACCAGCGTTGCAATGCCGGTGGCAGCGGCTGAGGACTTCACAGATGTCGTGGGACCAGATGATCCTTGAGGCTTAGGCTGTAACTAGTCTCTGTAATAACATACTAGAAAACCAAAAATGTTAAGGAGCAAATACAAAAAAAAGTTAAGAAATAAAAAGAGATATCAACACAAACCAATGATTAATAGCGGGCACCACACACGGAGAAACTACTAGAAAAACAGAAAATTTAAAAAAATTAAACAAATTTAGGAAAAAATTAGGGTTTGGAGAACGATCGATCTTACAGTGAGGACGAGAACCAGATCCTTTGTTTCTTCCTCCAACCGGGGGTTGAAAGGAGGGACTTTCAACCAGAGCGGTTGTTTCTAGGAGACATGGAGATGGATTTCGATCGCCGGTTGATTTTTTTTCGCCTAAATAAGAAAACATAGAGAAAAAAACGGTTTTGTTTAAAGTTTTATGTAGTGATTGGAGACATGGTGTGGTGCGTATTTCAGTGCATTATTTAGAAAACCACACATCTATCACCAATCAGAAAATTAACTAAAGAATTTGTGGTTTCGTAGGAACAAAATAAAAACCGCTCGCGGATTTTGAAACATGTGAAAACAGTGCATTGGACGAAATAACGCACTTCAAATTGTCAAGCATGCAATAACAAGCAGATTTATCAATTACGCACTATACAGTAACTTTTTCCTATAATTATTAAAAACAGTAAATATAAATACCGCATAAATGTATCATATTACATAGTGGACTGTGCAGTTTTAATAAAACTCTTCTAATTGGAAACACTAATTTTGCATTAACACTGCCGATTTTTTTTTGCTTACAAATCATGTCGATATGTATTTTAACTTTGCCTAATAATATAAACAAATTTGATTTTATTCACATTGAGTTGGATATACTAATTTAAATTATATATATAAATTTAATTTAAATACAACTAATCATTTATATTTTTCATCTGGATAACTTTAAGATTTTGACAGCACCTAGTTTAAACAATTACTTAATAAATGATTTATTAAGAAACATAAATTATCCTTTTTCAAAAAAAAAAGAATCATAAATTATAGTCAAAATATTTTGTTTTAATTGTTTTTAAAATTATATTTATCATTGACCAAATAAATTTAAGGGCAATTCTCTTAAATAGTCATTTTCACATAACCACACTATTTTTTCAATCAAATCCACACTAATCCCGTATGGACCGCAGTTTGACCGTAGCGCACTTTAATTCCGCACCACTTATATCATCAAAACCGCGGTTACCGTTCAGACCCTTAAATCAAGACGACTAACAAAACCAAGATAAGGACACGTGAATGAGGCATGATGGATGAAATGGATGAAAGCAAAGACATGAAAGGTATATATTTTTTTTTCTAAACTTTTGACAACTGTTCATCATACACATACAACTGCTTTTATAAAGAGAACTGTGTTGAAAGCGGAGGAGAGGACACGTGGAGCTTGATGATATTTGCTCTTCTTCCTTCTTATCAACATGGCCATTTGCACACGGTCCAACGCTGATTGGTTAATGCGTAAAGGAAATTGTTGCCCCTATCATCACATTACTACAAGAACGGTCGCTACAATTTACGGGGAGAAAACTAGGAGGGATTTGACATCCGGTAAAATTAATCAAATAAAAAAATTGTGTCATAATGTATGTTTATGATTTTCCAATTTTACTAGCATTTTTGTTTTGTAATCTAAAATTCTATTATTTATTGTGTAAATTTAAGTTAAAGAAATTAGATTTTCATCGGTTTGATATCGGATTAAATTAATATGGACTTGTATTAAGCTTCAGTTTTACAAGAGGATTACCAATCTGATATCGAGCTTAAAATACCAATAGTTACCAACTAGGGGGCGATTGGTTAGACTGTAACTGTAAAAACTTTACTGTAAAATTAGTCTGTAGAAGTTTTTGATTTAGTTGTATCTAATGTTGCTGTAGAAATTAAATGAGAAAAAAATAAAAGATATTTCAACAAAAATCCTATAACAGTATTTTTTTTTGCTTTAGAAAATAAGATTTTTACAACCTTTTTTTTGGTTTTAGCTTTAAAAACAACTTAAAACATGATTTGTGACTAATAGGATTGTAGATAAAAAATAAAATTAAAGTCACTAGTTACATCCCAACCAATTTTTTAAGAAGTCATTCAAATTCAGTTTAAGAATTAAGAAGAAACATCATACAATATTACTTCCACATAATTAATTGAACATAACATTTGAAAATCCACTCTTATTACAATAATATAATATAATATACCATTTTTTAAGAAGCCACTTTAACAACAAAGCGAACTCTTCATAATTCAAACAATCATCGCTATTTGTATCAGCAACTCGAATTTTCTCGGCACAATCTTCCGCTGTATATGGTTTTCCAAGAGTAGTCATCACAAAATTCAACTCTTTGGCTGTTATCTTTCCATCACCATCACCATCAAACATATCAAACTTTTTTTTCAACACCTTCTCAAAGCATGAAACAAACTCAGTGGCGTTGATTTGGCCATTACCATTAACGTCAATCTCTTTAAATCACCTTTCGATATATTCTTGAGAAAATGTGGGAGAGAATTTAAGAACAACATCAGAAAACTCACCCAACGAAAGCATACCATCATTGTTCTTGTTAAAACGCTTGACGACCTTCTCTAGAGAAAATACGATTATTGTATATATGCTTTTGTTTTGATATTCTTAGAGACTTTGTGAGAAATGTGATACATTATGTTCTTGTATTTATAGGATTTTAAAACCTACATAAAATCTAATAAGTTTATAGACCAATTAATGATTAACAAATAAAAAATGTAATAAATAAGTGATCTGAATATAAAAGGATGTACACTTGGATATTAATCTATACTATTAAAGCAGAATCACTCGTAGGATTCTGCCATTAGTTTTTGAGATAGTTACAAATGTATTCTCTTCCTATATTTATGTATAAGACTAGGGGTCAAAATCAATTCTTCACATTCTGCGGGTAAAAATTGTATATTAGATATGTTTTCGGTTAATCTTCATGTTTTGCAAAACCATCTTAAGCCCAAAATTCATTGTTTAAACTCTACATAATCCATTGTTTAAACCCATTGTTTTTGACCCATTGTTTAAACTCTACATAATCCATTTAGAAGCAAATGTTGTATTTACATGTTCCTTTGCAGCTTATACGTAATGAAACAGTTACTTTCAAAACTTTATCAAAAAATGGGAACATGACGCGTAATGGGTATGACATGAAAAAAGATCAAATGAGTGGAAGGGCTTCCCAAAGGCCATACCCAACTGCAACCCCTTCACCAGCCGCTCAACCATCATCCATGGGAAAGTGTCTCAGCGGCTAAAGCTCGATGATGGCTGCGCCCAAGGAAACCATATGGATCAGGTAGTGGGTTTGACCACAAACAAAACAAAATTGTTGGGGGGGGGGGGAGAGGGCTTCCTATCCATTCAATTTCTCTCTGTTCAACCAAGATACCCAACATTCAACCACCAATGACCTACCTGAGATCCTTCAACTCGTTCTCTCGTCCCAACGGCCCAGTGGTCACCCGCACCCGATAATACGACCACATGTCATTCAACCCTCGCTCACACAAAAGCGTCCCAATTGCTCCCCTCCAGAAATTGATCGAGACCTCTGCCAATCACATGCCACTCATAGCAGTTGGGTGCACCCATTAGCAGCATCCGACTTAATGCCCTTCAAAATTCTCAACAAAGGGGAGATTCATCGGAAACTACTAAACACATTATATATATGAAATGCAAAAAAAAGCCCACATGTATTAGACTTTGGACTAAATGAAATGATGTGGATTAATTTATCAATCACTTATGTTATGATCTGGCGAAATGAGAAGTGATTAAAAGAGTTCTTTATATATAAAGATTACTGTAAACAATTTTTTTAACACAACATGATCGTTCTCTGTGCTTTGCACGCATTCATAAGGTACTGGGATTGACCAACTTGCATTAGCTTCCCAATATCTCAGTCATTCTTTGGTCGCTCCAGCTCGAGCATCCTTAACTCTAGAGTTCTCTTCGGATGATTGACCGAGACGATAAGTGCACTTTGTGTCATATGTAGCCAAATCAATTCTAAGCTCTTTTTCATGTAATCTACCACCACAAACCCAGAATATTACATGCTTGTTTTTTCATAGATGAAAGAAGGTCAGCCAGAGGTAAAATATTACAAGATTGGCTACATGAGCAATGGCTAACGCAAACTATGTGTTAAAGTCATATTCGAGATATTGTGGTTGAGGATATGCATTCAAGATTCAAATGGACGGGCCTTTCAAGGATAACTTATGATGCGGTTTAATGTCATCATCTTGTAATGTATAAGAGTAAATTGACATAAATTTTGAAAATTCAATATCCAAGAATGGTTGGATTGTGATGCATTGGATTCTATTGTGATTTGTATGATATTCTTATTGATCGTGGGGTGAAAATTGATGCATTTGGTGTTTATGTGCATTCACGAAGGAAATTGATGTTTTATGATTCGTTCATTTTTTTTTCCAACTGATCAGGTATGTCAATGATTCATAATGCTTCATTAATATTATCAGTATTTATATAAGATATAAGTAATGGAAAAATAAATTATTACGTTTACCACATATGTATTCTCGGGTTAGGCAAAGAGACGGTTCTTAGATCATTGTAGGGTCAATCAATTCTAGAGAATCAGTACATAGAGTTTCTGATCATGACCAATTGACACTAAAATATAGCATCAACATAATTCCCACTAAACAAACTTTTGTCGATTTAACCGAGTTCAGACAAAATGGTGTTGTACACTCGAACCAGAGGCTAAGGTTAAGACCATTGCCTGAATCAGCCATCGCCAGCCTATGTTTAAGTACCCCACCGCCGTCCAAAACGGGGTATTACTAGACAGAGCCAAACATGACTAACAAGCCACATCGATCAACCACATCCCCGTCCTCACACCAAACATAAAACCAGCAAAAGTAACGTACCATTTTCACTGACAACAAACATAAAAAATATTTCCAGAGGGCTAGAGGAAGAATCAAAGAAACGGAAAAATTCCGTGAGGAAACGCAAACCATACACCATTCTCCTACCACGGAGACTCAATTTTTTAATTCGATTGTATTTGCACGTGAATATAAAAGTAGGGGGTTTTGCACAATTGACCTAAGACTTGAAGTCAACCACAAAACTAACCTCCTTTTTTTTGGAACTTGATTTTGCCCA
>JABAYD010022077.1:0-17672 GCA_014822095.1 Diplotaxis tenuifolia
CAAAAATCCTTACCAGAATGAGCTCAAAGAGGGTAGCTTGATCGATCTTCATGAACTCAGCATCCCAAGCCTTGAGGTCATCGTCGGTGGAAGCGCCACCATCAACGGCCTCGGTCTTGGAAGCAGCAGCCTCCACGTGTTTCCTGCAGTACTCAATCACCTTCGCGAGGATCTTGCTGGTGACGTTGGGGAGAGGGATCCCGTTGTCGACGCAGTCGTCTTCAACCATGTGGGCTATGGTCTGAGACTCGAGAGCCACCGCCTCGTCCACCTCGAAGGACTCTCCGTCGGAACTCTTCAACATAATCTTCTTCGTCGACATCTTTTGAGAGATTTTGATTTCGAGAGAGAGAGAGGCGATGAATGGAATGAATTAAAACTAAGGAAGGGATGCGTCTTTATTTATAGATCCCTAATTTTGATAAGTCGGTCGATGGTCAATTTCTTTTTTTTTCCTTTTTTCACGAAACGATAATTAGGAAATTTATTGAAAATCCTAGTTTCATTGAAGTTAAACTTTGGAAAAAAAGTTAATAATAATAGGAAGGTGTTGTTCCCCAAAAAAAACTTTGGGAAATGGTAATTTTTACTTTTCGTAATTCGGTCTTGGTACTTCTGTTATGGTGGAGTCTTGAAGAGAATGGATTTATATATGTATATCTAACCCATAAATTAGTGTAATTTTTCTTACTTTTTATTTTATTTTATTTTACTTAACCCACAAATCAAAGAATTAGGTTGCTTTTTTTTATTGATATTCTTTTATTTATGTATTTTATTTTGATTTTTTCCATTCTTTTAGTTCTTTTTTTCATCTTTCTCTATTTGTATTGATTTTTCAACATTGACGAGCAATTTTGTAAACATATGTATCCTAGAACATTTCTAATGTCTTATTACTTCAAATGTTTTTTTTTAAAATAGATTAATGCTCTAAGCCTCTAATAGAGTTGAATTTCATTTAAATTGTATTTTACTTTGACTTAAAACTAAAACAGTGAACAAAAAAAACTAAAATAGTGAATAAAAAAATCATTGCTTTATTTTTTAGTAATATTATTTTTAATTCTAATATAGAATACAAAATATAATTGAATTGTAAATATACATAAATAATGTGGTGTTAAAGATTCTCTTAGGATTGTTATCAATCTCTAACAAATACTCAATGCATTTCAATTTAATAGGCATTCTGGGTTTTTACACACCGATCAAAGAAACATTTAATTTTTTATATTTTCAAAAAAAAATACTATATCAATATATCTAATCACATTTCAACCAATGAAAAAATAGAAAAGCATATATGGTTAATAAAGTTTGTCTTGAAATTATATTTGCAACGAAATTTTTTCAGTACAATGACAAAAATAGAAAAACATATACATAATCGGAGGGAGTACTATTTATTAGAAGAAGAAAAACTAATATGAGAAAATAAAAAAATTAACTTAAATCTTATTTAAGAAACAAGAGAACTATAAAAAAATGAATAGTATTATTTTTAGCTATAGCAAAGTTGGAAGAAGTTAGAGAAATGGATCAAGCGAGCTTCTCTTGATTACTTCAGTGGAAAACAAATCCAAACTCCATTTTTATATCGATAAATCTGTTTATTTTCTTGACTATGGAAATACAGTGTAGTTTGAGGATATATAATTTTTTACTCAAAATATCAAAGTCTATAGTAGAGCATTCTACAACTCATCATGCTCATCATGCTCATCATGCTCATCATGCTCATCATGCTCATCATGCTTATCATGCTCATCATGCTCATCATGTTCATCATGCTCATCATGCTCATCATGCTCATCTTGCTCATCGTGCTCATCGTGCTCATCGTGCTCAAAGTCGAACTCTTTCCTTACATCTCGGAGAAAACTCGAGTACCATTGGGCTGATAATTTTTCATGGCGGGTCAAGTTATTTTGGTAATCAACGTAGTATAGCCCAAATCTCGCGCTGTATCCATCTTGCCATTCAAAATTATCCATCAATGACCAATGAAAATACCCTGTAACGTTTACTTTATCCTCGCTGCAAAGAAAGTGGACACAATACAAAAAAAACAAACACTTGTAAATAAATAAATAAAACATAAACTAGCATTACCATCAAAACACAACTCAAAAATACGGTTTTGTTCACAAACCAGATGGCTTGTTGCAAGCTCAAGAGATGCTTCTGAATATAGTATGTTCTTTGGTGATCTGAGAGCGCCAACACAAGACTTCTGTCTAGCTGACCTAGATCCTCTCCGTATCCTTAATATAAATAAAATATTTTAAGAAATCAGGGTTTGTATATGTAATGTATAGTAAGCTAAATCTAATTTGATCTCTGAGATTCAATTTAGGTTAACGTTTCTCTAACCATTCCCGGTGATAATGACTTCAGGATTGCCATATTTATCCTTTATATATTTCAGAAGGCTTCTCAAACCATTTGCGAAGACTTCCACTCTAGCAACATCAGGCTTAAAAATGCAAAAATATATATATTAGGGGAAAAAAATCAAATTCATATTTTAATTTCACGTTTAAAAGATCACAAACCTTGATAGTAAATGGATTGTATTTATCCACATACCTAGCTGAAAATTATAGAAAAACGAGAATTTTAAAATATTCTAAATTTTTATATAAAATAATAAATAGACTGGTGAAGAGTTAAAATAAAAAATTACGTTCATAGTCAATGAGAGAATCACTCTGCCAACTAGGTTTCGAAGGATCTGGCTTTTCGTCGTGCAACGCAAATAGTGAATAATAGTAATTGATTCCTACAAAATCAGCAGAATTTTTCAACTTGTTCTTCTGTGCTTCCGTAAATTCTGGTAGTCGATCTCCGACATGATGTTTCATCGATTGTGGGTAATCTCCATAAGTGGTCGGATTCAAATGCCTGATGAAGAAAATTAGTATTTGCCACACACACATGATATATATGTTAAAGCATGTTTATCGATAGTTTCTCGACACAAATTCTAAAACTAAAATAACTAAAATAATAAAAAATAAGGAAAGAGCAAATTGAAAAGTTTTTAACTAGCATTTTTTAAAAAACGGTTCCAACACTGACACGCATATGTTACTTATGTATTGGTGATGTTTTATAAAGAATGAAAAATAAATACACTAGATTAATATTAATTTTTTTTAGGAACACAGAATCACGGCGTTAAACATGTTCTTATACTTCATCTATTTCATTATAAGTTTCACTTTTGTAAACAATTAATTTTCTACATTTTTTTTATAAAAACACAATTACCTATACATCTAACCATATATCAATCAATAGAAAAATAGAAAAATAGACTGCAGAATAAAATTAATAAATTTTGCATTGAAAATCGAAAATGACATTTATTTTGTAACGATTTTTTTTTGTAAAACGACACTTATTTAGAAACGAAGAGAGTATATATTTATATTTTTTTATGATTGTGCGTGTATAATCAAAACTGTTTTTTTACCATTAGAATACAAGGCTTGATTATAGAGAAATTGCATTATATACAAACAAAAAAATCACAAATTCATTAACTAACTAAAATTCCCCTCTCTTCCTATTTCCTTTTTCAAATTCTAATTTCCCCCTTTTTGTTTTGGCTATTTGGCAAATATGTAATTCATATTTTTTAAATAAAAAAAGGATTTTGTAATATTGTTGATATTTTCTTACCATCCCAAGACGAAGTCAATCAAATTAGTTGCAGGAGTTTCGGGTTCGTCTACCGAGTGCTCGTGTGGGTCCGAGAGCTCTCGCTGGTCAAACCAAGCCGGAGTATGAGCAATCCCAATTTTACCACCCTTACACTGTGAATCATTATAGATAAATGTTTCTTAATTAATACTAAAGTGTTCTTTAAAAGATGATTATGTTCTATATATGCAAACCTTGTCGCAGTTCCTAAAGGCTTCAACAGCATCGGCATGTGCCAAGAGCATGTTATGACTAACGATATAAGCTTCGTGTCCTGATTGTCCATCGTGGCACAACTCTCCATGCTCTTTGATGTACTTAGAACAACGTCCCGGTGCTGTTCTCCCAATGTCGTAGCCAGTTCTACTGAACACCCATGGCTCGTTAAATGTGATCCAATGCTTCACTTTGTGTCCGTACTCTTGGAATGTGAAATTTGCGTACTCCGTATAATCCTTTCTAAATATACGAAATACACATATGAGAGTTTACATAAGTTATGAGTTGGCAATGGAAAACAAAAAAGATTGAAAAATGTATATGTTGTGTTAAAGTAAAAAGCGAGCTTAGAGCATGTATAATGGTGTTTTCCCATTGTGAATCCTTAGCATTATTAAACTAATTTTTTTTGTTTTTTGAAATAGTTAAGGACTCCCAACAAAATTGTATATCCAATGGTGTTTTCTAATTTGAAATCCTTAAAAAAAATAGTGATTTATGTTTCTGGGACTTAGGGAGGAAAACAGAGGCGAGGAGAGAGATGAGCCGTGACGGTGAAGGGATGGAGAGAGTGGGCTAGAGAAGAGACGAGGACGAGAAGCCATGAGACGTGAATAGAGACGAACTCGGCGGCATGTTCGTGACTCTGATGTGTTTTTTGTTTTCTTTTCACCTTGCTAACTCGGCGGCGTGTTCGTGACTCCGATGATGTGGCGGCGAGGCGAGAGGAGAAACGAGAAACGCAGGGGGGGGAGAAACGAGAAACACAGAGATCGGAGAGGAGAAGATTCGATGAGCCACGTCACTAAGGATTAACCAAAAAAAATCCTTAACTAAGGATTGATCCTTCACTTTTTTTTATTATTTTATTAATATGTTAATAAGTTTAGCATTGGTTTACGTGTTAAGTATTCTTAAAAACTACCATTGCATATGGTCTTACATTATGCGGTCGCTTAAGAAGCCACCGTATTCATCTTCCAAGTCTTGGGGAGTGTCCCAGTGAAAAACGGTTACCAATGGTGTTATTTCTGAGTTTTGAAACAAAATAAGACTTAGTACGAGTTATTGTTTTGATATAGTATGGTTTGTAAAGAGTTTGGTGTATCGGAAATAAAACAAATTACCATTTTTGAGGAGCTCATCAATTAGGTCGTGGTAGAATTGTACACCTGCTTTGCTTATACCTTTCTCCATCCTACCATCTGTTAAATGATTTGTTTTATGTTATTTACTTACTTTTATTATCATAAATTCATAAAGATATATATCAACAGTTAAAATAAAGCTTCTTGAGAGCTTTTTACTTACGTGGGAATATTCTAGGCCATGCAATGGAAAATCTAAAGCCATCAGTGTTCAGATCTTTCATCAACTGGATATCTTCCTATTAAATTTAGTTAAAGTTAATATGGTTTGAAAGAGCTTAAATTTTATAAGAAGAGCTACACAAGTATATATAAACCATGGATAAATAATTACTCTTAAAACAACCATGGATAAATAACATCATTATTAATACCTTGTAACGATGGTAGAAATCGACGGCAACGTCGGCCTTATGATAATTATTTCTATCTGAAAGAAAAGAATATCTGATGATTGTATATATAATTGCCAATTTTTATAAGAATAGATAAAGAAAGTCAGAGAGAGAGACGTGGGAACTTCTTAGTGTAGGTGTCCCACATGCTTGGACCTCTACATCCTTCATGTACAGCTCCTTCAACCTATTTATTTATTTAATTTACCACAAAAATCACTAAGATTCAAGATTTTTTGTCACAAACATTATTTATGTTTTAAAAAACCAACTTAACAACATGCATATTCATTTTAACACCTGAAAAGCTGAGGTTGAGGTACCAAAAATGAAACCATCAGGGAAGTTGGCACGACTAAAGGTTAGTTCTGTACTGGAGCATTCATGTACAATGGCTGTGGTTGGTGAGACGATAAAGCCGAGGAAAAGAACCAAACCTAGGTGAGGAAACTTATGGAACCTCTCCATTAGTGTGTATTTGATATCTTAAGTAAAGAATATTTGAAGAAATGTAAATGGTTTTTGCTGTTATATATAGAGTCTTAAAAGCCTAAAAGACACTATGGATTTTTAAGTATTTAATTATTTCAGTAGTTCATACATTTGAATCAATTACGGGAAGAGGTAAGCCACGTGATTCACATACGTGACCGACAATGAAGGGGAATGTAGGAGATGAAAAGTGTGTGCTATAAAGGTTTTTATAATAATCGAACTAGTTGTTGTTTAGATAAAGTTTTGGTTAACTATTTACTTAGTTAAAACTATAAGTATTAAAAAAAAACTATAAGTATTAAGATATTAAATTATAAAGTATTTCATAAATTTACCAATAAGTTAGTTAACATATTCGTGTGTGTGAGAAACAAACAAAACAAACAAAAACTACAGAATTAAAGGAGGTTTCTTAGGCATGACCGTGTTAGTTTTGTGACTGAAGTACTTTCATTTTTTTTTTGAGAAAAGACTCTAGTACTTGTTGCGAGAGGTACTTTACTTACACAAACGTGCAAACTATTAATTCCCACACAAATTTTGCGAAACCAAAATGAAAACAATATGTTTCCATTTATTTTATGTGAAGTTACATATATTAGGTAACTCAATAAAAAAGTATGATATGCTTTTATACGACATTAATTTTGACGTAAAATCTTTAACACATATAATCGTTTTCTTCTTCTCCTGGTCCCCTAATCGTTAAGAGCTGAGCACTTACGCAGTTTTAATTAGGGTATAATATTTTTTTGTCAAAGTTTTTAATATCTTACCGTCGGTTAGATCAATGTAAGAAATCGAATAACAAATCAATATTAAAAATATTTTAATATCATTGCTATATTTGATTAAGTTGATTAATTTGGTTTTATATCATAGCGAATTAAACCGTTTGGGTTGTTAAAAGTATTAACGGTGTGGTTTGGATATATGCTTTGGGTTGGGTTGATTTCGGATCAGTTGGTAACATTAAAAAGCTTCATCTCCCAGTTCTGAAAGGAATTATATATTATATTTAATTTTGTTACTTTTCTCTTTTGATTTGATCTAAATAAGTTTGCTACTGAGTCGTTAGTTGATTGATTCGTTCATCAAGAGACTCAAGACTAATATGCATCCACAAAGCTTTCATTCGTTTTCACACAAGCCCTCTTTTGAGTTATTAATTTTCGTGACCATACATGCATTAACAAACGCGTTTATTCTGTGACATTATAACAGAAAGGACAGTACAACGATACATCAGTGGATTATACATTCTTTACACTAAGAATAAATTTCATCATGTATGTCACCTGTTACATGCTCAACGATAATGATAGCTAAGATTAAAATAAACTGAATCATGCAAGGCCTTTCCTCATCTGATAGACAAGAGGTTTAGATATTATTTCATAGGCTTTCATGGTGGGGTGTGCGAAGTCATAGAATACGTACTCATCCGGGTTTCGGCATGGTATTATCGATGTCACCATACAACAACATGATCTTTTCGCTTCCGTAAACCCTACAAGCATATATACACACATACATAATTAATTTGGAGGCCAACATGTGTGTAATTTTTAATAGAAAAACAAATAACGGAGCTAAGGGGCTAAGACAACATTATCATCATCACTTGGTTATTTCATGAATATATTTATGGAATGCGTATTTAATTACGTACCAAAAGCCTTAGGATGGTTGATAAGATCCATAAGAGAGCCGTACATGTCGACGTAAACAAACTTTGCACCTTTAAAACATTCTTCTACTTCGTAACCAATAACTGCTTTCTGCAATTTTGTGTTGAAGTCTTCCGCAATTTTATTCATCATGAAGTTACACCATGCGAATACCCCACCAAATAGGAAGCGATGGAAAGGCAAGCATCCTACCGGAACCACTCCCATCACCGCAAATTTTCTCGCTCCAAGATCATATAAATCCTTCATATATATAGTTACATAAACCAAAAGAATATGAACAGTTGGCATACTATATCATTGCTTGATAAACATGATTATTTAAAAAAAAATTAAAACAAATATACGTATTTATAAAGTCTTACTTGTAGGAATGTTTTCGTCCAAAAAACCATGTTACTTGTGTATGTATCTTTGGACTGTAATCGTAGACGAGCTGGAGTCGCCCAGTATCCAACGTCGTTATTTCCTTCAGAAATAAGGAACACTGCGTTTGAAATAATTTTTTTCATTTCTTTCTTATTTTTCGTCACATTCTTTAGCCTTTTCAAATATTTCTTGAAATCTCTTAATTGGTCGCCTGTCGACAAAACTCCCTAACCAAACAACAGCCACGACATCCAAGGAAACAAATTAATTAGAAAATATGGGTCAATATATAGAATACTACTAGTGTTTAAGGAAATAATTAACAAATTGGTAGTTTTTTTCTCTTAACCAGCGTTCTAGATGTAAGCTTATCGATTCCTGAACCACCTGACGCGAAACAAACGCCAGTTTTAAGGTCGTCAGATTTAATGCGACGCAGCCTACGATAAGCTGGTACAACTCTTTTCACTCCCAGACCTTGAGCTATATAGCAGAAGATTTCACGACATAAGAATACTATTCTCTCTATAATGTATATTTTTTTCTCTATAATGTATATGTATCAAAACAAAAAATAAAAAGGTTTTCTTAAAACAGTGAAAGATTCTAAAAAGAATGTGATATGATCATACCAATTATATCGGTGAAAACTCTTCCATTTCCAAATCTGCCCGTCGGTATCTTATAGTCATAGTTCCAACCATATGGCCAGTAATTTCCCTTGAGTAGAGTAAGAAGACGATTATTGTTACCAGTATCTAGTATTGAATCTCCAAAAGCGAAAAGTGCAGAAAAGGTTTTGTTTTGTCCAGCCGCTGATGAGAGACAATAAATAGAAAATAATGACAACACCAATATTTTTTCCCTAAACATATCGGCAATTAAGTTCACAAGTTTTTTTTTTTTTTGTTTTCCTATGTTTTATAATGAATTTACTTGATGTTTTTCTAACTATTTTCAGACGTCTAGTTTTTGTTTGTCCAAGGACGCCAAAATGCATGGGAATGCAGTACACGCATATTGAATGTTAGGATGTTTTAAAGAAGATAACAAATCCATATAGGCCATTAGGGAAAAAAAAACTTTTAAACCCTTCAATATTTTTTGAGGTTTTTAATTATTTCTTTTTAGCAAAATTAGGAGCAGTATTTGTATGCATTTTCAAATAAAATAAATACGTAAGAAATAATTTCAAACATCAATCTTTTTTCTAAATAACATCAATCATTTTTATTAGTTAATTAATTTTTTTTAGTAGTTAACTTTTAACAAAAAGGGAATAAAAAAAATTAGAATCGTATTATAACTGGTAAGATATAGGACTGGCCCCGGACCATTGCCACTTATTGTCTTCCCTCATTCCTTCCTGAGCCGGCTCTGCTTATTTAGTGGTAGCCATGAGACGACACTATTATTTCAACAAATTTATTAACTACCATATGCGATTGAGACGCATGAATAACACTGGTAATACACACAGTTAAAAAAGGATCGATACAATATTTTTTTTATGACGGTGATGATTTATATACTGGAGATAAGATATTATCATTTTCCAACCTCGTCTCTTTTCATGCGATGTAGACATTCATTAAGATTAAAATAATGGCATCATTGAGAAAATTGTCTAATCTGCTAGATTTTATAGTTTATTAAAATATATTACTGCAGTATGATTCCTAGATAACTTATTAGGAATCGAATCGTACATACCAGTTTTCTAGGTAAGATTTCTTTGTTTTTCCTTCTTTTTTGTAGGGCTTTATTATTTTCCATTAGGGCTCTGCTTATCTAGGTATATATAAACCAAACTAGCTCATTCATCAATAAAATTTAACTTACTTTTGATTCCAAACTAGATTTGTATGGTATCAGAGCAAGAATAAGACTAAAAACATCAAATACTTCTCATGATTAACTAGGAAATGGTTATTGATTAAGTCGTTTCCTACAATTATATAGAGCCTTTTCTGATTGTTTTTTATCATACATTGTAGACAACCACCGTGATCTGAAATTATGTTTATACATAAACAATACATAAATAGAATATACACTCCTTTTTGTAATAAGAAGATCAAAAATAGGTCGTCATGTATGCTCATAAAATATATAATTAATTAACGATGTTTTACGATTGGGTGTAATTAATTAACGATGTTGATTGTTTATTATTGTTTAATTTGGTACGTTTTGTTGGCTATCAAGATTACAACAATATAGGATCGTAAGACTGAAACTAGGCAAGGCCTCTCTTGATATCCTGGACCAGCTTTTTGGAAATGGTTTTGTAGGCTTTCTCCGAGGGATGAACAAAGTCGTAGAAGACGTGATCATGAGGATTTATGCAAGGTATTATCGCTGTAGGCATACAACAACACCCATTCTTCGCATTACGAAATCCTGCAACAATATAAGAACATGATACGTCACTACTAAATAGATTTTGTGTAATGCTTTGTAATGTACACGATTAATAAATTCACCGTTCTCTATAAAACGTCATTATAAACATAAATTAAAAATAATTTAACAACTAATAAAATAACAGTAAAATATAATAGTTTCTAATTAAACTAAAATTAGTATCAAAATTTCTTACAATTTGAAACACCACCTTTTTCAAGAACATCATATATTATGAAATGAAAGGAGCATATCACAGCGAATGAACGGGAATGAACAGATCAATGAATGCTATAAATATAAATGATATATGCGTCGTAAATAAACGTACCGTATCTTCTATAATTGTTTATAACATCCATAAGACTGTGAAACATGTCGACATAGACAAATTTTGAACCACGAAAACCGGATTCCCTTGGCCAATTTTTAACACCATCCCTCAATTTTCCGTTGTACCTTTCAGCTAACAGATTTCCGAAAATGTTACACCTACCGAAGATTCTTGTCATAGGCAAACATCCAAACGGTATCACTCCCATTACTGCGAATTTTCTGGCTCCTTGATCATATATTTGCTTCATACATGATCAAAACAAATGTGAACAAAATATACATACTTCATACTACTATTCCATGAATAAAATATTAGAGTTTTGTCTTACTTTCATAAATTTTTTGTTCCAGCTAGTTAGTTTAGTGGTGTACATACCACTAGTCACATACCCTCGCATGAATGCAGTTCGAGTCATAAAAAACGAGATTCCAAGATCATTATTTCCTTGAGAAACAAGATAAACTGCGTTTGCAATGATTGAATTCGCTTGAGTAGGTGCTACGACCTTTAGCTTCGTGATGTACTTTTTGTAATCACTTATTTGCTGGCTTGGCTTTAAAACTCTCTAGCCAAACCGCCACACATATAAATTTTATTAGAAAATGTTAGTTAAGACATCCTATAATAATTTTAACCGAAGTTCTTTATTTTATGTTCACCAGCATTCTAGATGTAACAGGGTCAACTCCTGCACCACCTGATGCGAAACAAACTCCAGTTTTAAGGTCGCTTGGAGCAATGAAAAACTTACGAGCAGCTGGTAAAGTCTTTTTAATCCCCAAACCCTCGGCTGTCACAACCCAAAAAAAAAAATGGTTATGTAAATAATAACAGTTATGTCGGCTGGAACTTGATCTTATTGCATGGATAGTTGATTTAAAAAAAAAAGAATTATAATAGCTTATGATAGTATATATATATACCAACTATATCGGAGAAAACTCGTCCATTTCCGAATCTTCCCGTCGGAATCTTCATGGTGTAGCTTCTCCCATATGGCCAGACATTTGCTCTCATAAGGGTAAAGAGATAATTGTTGTTACCTGTATCAAGTATTGAATCTCCAAAAGCCAAAAGTGCAGGAAATGATCCACTCGCAGCTACCGTCGATAAGAAATCAATGGAAAATAAGGCTAACACGAATATATTTTTCCTACCCATATCTAACATTAAGTTCATTTTGTTTCCCCAAACAAGTGTTTAGATTCTCGTTTATGCTTTATAGAGAAGTGAAGTGGTTTTCTTACTGTTTTAGACGTTTAGTCTTTGTTTGTCGATCGAAGCTATAAATGCACGGGAGTAGTGAGTACACACCATGCATGTGATAAGAGTGTTTTAGTTACGAGTTTCGACCATAATAATTCCATATATACAAGCGAATTTATTTATTTCAACTTATGTTGACAAGGATTATTTCAACGAGTATTTTATCCGTTAAATTTGATTCAATTTATTATTCGTTTCGATTTGATCTGAAAATTTCAGAATTCCGTAAACTTTTGAATCAAAGCAAATACTAATAATCAATATTCGTTAAAATCGAATCAATTGACAAATATTAAAATTTTGGAAAGCGGATATGCGATGTGATCCGGAAATATATAAATATATGTATATTTTCATTAAAATATTAAATGTATAAAATTATATAATTATTATTCTAGCATAGATTTTGATTCTATTTGTATATTCTCTATATACAAGTTGTACAAAAAAAGATGTGAAAAGAATTATGAAAATTATATTCTATGAAAATTATATTCTATTTCTTAAGTTTCGTATTGTTATAATTGTAAACTTAAACATAAAAAAGTTACAAAATATATAAATTCACTACTTTTTAATTTTATTTTATATATCATGCAAAATTATTTTTACAAAATAAATTTGTATTACATTTAAGATAATTTGTATTAATTAAAGCAGATGAAATATTCATAAATATTCGTAAATATCCACAAGTATTTATTTTTTTTCCGGATATCCGTATTTTTCCGAAACAAATCAAATACCAAAATTAGATATTTTAACATACGAAAAAAATCAAAAATACATTTTCTTTTGTAACTTGTAAAAAATCACAAATACATAAGATGCAAGATTCGTAAGATGCGACATAACATCAATTTTTTTCTAATAACATCAATCCTTTTTTAGTAGTTAACTTTTAACAAAAACAATGAGTAAAAAAAAATTAGAATCGTATTAGTAAGATATAGGACTGGCCCCGGCCCGGGCCATTGCACTTATTGTCTTTCCTCATTCCTTCCAGAGCCAGCTCTGCATAGTTAGTGGTTGCTATGAGACGTCACTATTATTTCAACAAATTTATATACTGCCCATATGCGATTGAGACGCATTTTTGTAAATAATACTGGTACTACACACAGTTAAAAAACGATACATATTGGTTTGTTTGCGCACTGGCCTCACAATATTATGGACTTGTATCCTAGCAAATTACTTTGATTTGTCTGTTGTTGCCATTCTAAACTTTTTTCAGAAAAGAGGAGATACATTTACGAAAATTTAATTCAGATTTTAACTATATCTGATCATCAATGTTGGGACATTATTATTATTATTATTATTATTATTATTATTATTATTATTATTATTATTATTATTATTATTATTATTATTATTATTATTATTATTATTATTATCATTATTATTTTGTAAACTATACTAACATTATTGTTATTTTCTTATTCCATAAATTTGAATTTAGTTAACTAGGAAATGGTTATTGATTAAGTCGTTTCCTACAATTATATAAAGCCTTTTCTGATTTTTTTTATCATACATTGTAAACAACCACCTTGATCTGAAATTATGTTTATACATAAATAGAATATACACCCCTTTGTGTGATAAGAAGATTAAAAATAGGCCATCATGTATGCTCATAAAATATATAAATAATTAACGATGATTTTTGTTTGGGTGTAATTAATTAACGATGTTGATTGTTATTACTGTTTAATTTAGTACGTTTTGTTGGTTATTAAGATTACAACAATATAGGATCGTAAGACTGAAACTAGGCAAGGCCTCTCTTGATATCCTGGACCAGCTTTTTGGAAATGATTTTGTAGGTTTGCTCCGAGGGATGAACAAAGTCGTAGAAGACGTGATTATGAGGATTTATGCAAGGTATTATCGCTGTAGGCATACAACAACACCCTTTTTTGACAACCCTAAATCCTGCAACAATATAAGAACATGATACGTCACTACTAAATAGATTTTTTTTGAGAAAACAATACTAAATAGATTTTGCCTAATGCTTTGTAATTAAATCACCATTGTTTAATAATGTAAGATGTTATGCTTAAATGTACACGATTAATAAATTTAGCATTCTCTAGAAAACGTCATTATAAACATAAATTAAAAATAACCTAACAAATAATAAAATAGCTATAAAATGTAATTGGTTGAATAATTAATTTTAATAAAATTAAACTAACATAATTGTTTCAAAATTTCTTACAATTTGGAACATCAATTTTTTTTTTCTAAAAAATCATATATTATAAAATTAATGGAGTATGTCACAGTGAATGAACAGATCAATGAGTGCTATAAATATAAATGATATATGCGCCGTAAATAAACGTACCGTATCTTCTATAATTGTTTATAACATCCATAAGACTGTTAAACATGTCGACATAGACAAACTTTGAACCACGAAATCCGGATTCCCTTGGCCAACTTTTAACACCATCCTTCAATTTTCTGTTGTATTGTTCAGCCACTACATTTGCGAACACGTTACACCTACCGAAGACTCTTGACATAGGCGCACATCCCATCGGTATCACTCCCATCACTGCGAATTTTCTGGCTCCTTGATCATACATTTGCTTCATGCATGACCAAAACAAATGTGAACAAAATATACATACTTCATACTACTATATATTGCATGAATAAAATATTAGAGTTTTGTCTTACTTTCATAAATTTTTTGTTCCAGCTAGTTACTCTATTGATGTAGATACGAGGAGTCACCATTCCTCGAAAGAATGCAGATCGAGTCAGAAAATACGCGATTCCAATATCATTATTTCCTTGAGAAACAAGATACACTGCGTTTGCAATGATTGAATTCGCTTGCATAGGAGCTACGACCTTTAGCTTCATTATGTACTTTTTGTAATCACTTATCTGTTGGCTCGGCTTTAAAACTCTCTAACCAAACCGCCACACATATAAATTTTATTAGAAAATGTTAGTTAAGACATCCTATAATAATTTTAACCGCAGTAACAAGTTCGTTATCTTATGTTCACCATCATTCTAGATGTAAGAGGGTCAACTCCTGCACCACCTGATGCGAAACAAACTCCAGTTTTAAGATCGCTTGGAGGAATGAAAAACTTACGAGCAGCTGGTAAAGTCTTTTTTATCCCCAAACCCTCGGCTGCCACAACCCAAAAAAAAAAATGGTTATGTTAAATAATAGTAGTAACAGTTATAACTTGATCTTATTGCATGGATAGTTGACCAAAAAAAAGAATTATAATAGCTTATGATAGTATATATATATATATATATATGTACCAATTATATCGGAGAAAACTCGTCCATTTCCGAATCTTCCCGTCGGAATCCTCATGGTGTAGCTTCTCCCATATGGCCAGATATTTGCTCTCATAACAGTAAAGAGAAGATTGTTGTTACCAGTATCAAGTATTGAATCTCCAAAAGCCAAAAGTGCAGGAAATGATCCACCCTCAGACACCGTCGATAAAAAATAAATGGAAAATATTGCTAACACCAATATATTTTTCCTACACATATTTAACATTAAATTCATTTTGTTTCCCCCAAACAAGTTTTTAGATTCTCACCTGTTTTATAAAGAATTCAAGTGGTTTTCTTGTTATTTTAGACGTTTAGTCTTTGTTTGTCGATGGAAGCTATAAATGCATGGGGGTAGTGAGTACACACCATGCATGTGATCAGAGTGCTTTACTTCCTATTACTTACGACCATAATAATTCCATAAATACAAAATAATCTATTCATTTTAACAGCTATGTTGACTCATTCATCTGCACAAGATTGAAGTGGAACAAACTACAAGATTCGTAAATGTGATGTAAACCTGTATTAATTGATTTCTCCAAAAAACATTATTTTGGTTAAAATAGGTTTGAGCCAAGGGCCCATATATACTCTGAGCCGGCGCTGGAAGATGCTCAAGTGAACCACCACGCACTGGGGTGGTTGAGAACTCAAGAAAGTCTATAAATAGAAACGAAATCTGACAAAACTCATCAGACCTGCATCAAATCTCTATTCAAGAGACACAGGCGATGATGAACAAAGGAAGAGGAAGAAGAAATACTATTTATACTTATTTATAGGAATTACATTTTCCAAACAACAAAATATGAAGAAATATTACTAATAATTATGATGCGAAAATATAATTCAATTCAGACGAACCAATTAATAAAAATGTTAATCAACAATGAGACTAACATTTTGTAAGTCTTTTCTGTGGGATGATAACTGAACGTTCCAAACACGTGCCTAGACGCTTCGAAATTCGAATATACATAAGTCGTGATTTTATTGGACAAACTAGCTACTTCCATAGACATGTTTTATTTGACACTCCAGATCCTACAAAAATAGTTCGTCGTGGCGCGCTCTTTATCTTGTTTATATGTTACAAAACTTATGTAATGTTATTTGCGTTTCATAAATATAATAGTTATTAAGAAATCTACAACGGCAACTCTTTGCGCAGAATTGAAGCAATTGCTTGGAAACATAACATAATCATTCATTTGATAAATAAAACATATACGTAACAAAATGTGAGAGACATTATCTTAAAAAGAAAAGAAATTACTACAATCTTTGGAGGGTACCAACAAAGTCTAGAGGAAGTGGGAACAGTGAACAGTGAACAGTGAACAAGCCCTACTAAACGTGTGCAAGGGTCAGTAACGTACGTACGTGCCTTACAACAAGTCACAAAAACCCTAAACCCCAACTCTTTCAAAGACGTCGTCGTTTACACGTACGTGTCCTTGCCGTGTCTAAAACATTGTCACTATTTTCACCAGTAGACGACTCAGCCTCATCTGCGAATTTTATCTCCCCTAACACTTTACTCCTAGTCGCTTTTCTCTTTACTTCCAAGAGCTTCCCAGCGAGATCGCTACACACAGCATTCTTCAGATCGAAAGACTTCTTCCAACACTCGGCTTCTGCTAAAGCTTTCTTCAGTTGAAACTCCATTGCTGAAGACTTTCTCGTCATCTCTTCGATGACTTTATCTTTTGCTTTCAGACAAAACACGGCTCTTTCCTCAAGAGCCTTATATTGGTTTTGTAATTCTATTGTCTTCTGGTGGTTCTGCACGTTAGTTTAAAGTTTTAAATGTATGTTATGAAGTATAAAATTAATAAGAAAGGGCCTTTACCCACTTACCTGTACAAAATGGTTGAAGTCAAGTGATTGTTGTTTATACGGATCGAACAAGCCTAGCGATATTGTAGGATTGTTTGAAATTACACCAAAGGTACCTGTTGACCAATTGAATGTCAACTTCTCTGGACCTCCTTGCATTATTGATTAGTTAAACTAAATAAAAGAGAGTTTTTGTATTTGATCGGAATGTGTTTTTATGCAAAGAAGATGTGTGAAAAGTGCCGATCAAGAAACCCTATTAGTTAGAGTGTCAAGTGTGTTGAATTTAAAGGAAACAGAAAAGGATGAACACATAGAGACACGAATGTGGATGTGTATGAACGCGTCTGTTTGAGTTACACAACGAGGCAGCGTTTCGGAAATGGGCTTGATTTTGACTTTCTAAAGCCCAATAACCAAGTTAAGGCCCAATAGTTAATAGAAGGACTAGAAAACGTCACAA